>JANHGN010013415.1:0-16026 GCA_024605025.1 Megaceryle maxima
ATTAAAGCATTTCTTAATATTTTTGATAGTTTACAAAATTCCAGCTTAGCTTGTTGTAATAAGGAATAATATATTTGTCCTTATAGAAGTACTAAAAATATTAAGAAAACTGCTTTTCTTCATCAACTTAACAAGTATTTTCTCTGCTCAGAGTTTTGTATTACTAAAAAACCTGTAGATGGCCATTTCCATTACTCGTTGTTACATTATCACAGCTTAAAGGTACTGTAATATCAGCTGTACTAGCTGTGGCCCCTCCAGGGGCTTCAGTGGGGAAAAAGTATTAAGTTAGTGTTTTAATGATTTTTTTTTTAGTTTTGCATACTCTCTTATCTATCACTGCTACATGGTATAAGGAAGGCATGGTTGTTTTCTGTCCAATTTGTATTTGTCATTTTCTAAATCACTGTTCTCCTATAAACTCTAGTTAGAGGCATAATTGGAAGGTATTTCCTTTGAAGTGCTGTTATTGTTTATATTTCCAGAGGAAAAAAAAAAAAAGAAGTCAGCTGTTTGTTTAAACATCTTGGGGATGGGATGTTTCATGTATAGATTCACAGCCTGAAGATTTTCAAAAGAAAGTCCTTGGTTTGAACATGTTACTCTAATCTGAGGTAACACCAGCACCCTTTGGAGAATATTGTTTAGAGGGAGCTTCTACTCCCTTGCTGTGAACTTTTCACATCTGTTAGGCAGCATTCACCCTGAGGAGCATGGACTTTAAAAATTAATACCATAAAATTTTAAACCATAACATTAAAAAAAAAATTAATACCATAAACCAACAGTAGCTGTGTTTTTCTTATGCCAAAGCCATGAAGGACATAAATTGTTACTGACTCTGGCTGTTCAGTTTATGCTGCTGAGACTCATGCAGCTCTGGAGGTCCTCAGTTTAATCCTAAATGTTGATAGGTGTCAGAAGAGTTTTCTTGTACATTCTAGAAAGAAAAGGAAGTATTAGAGCAACTGTACATACGTTATTTGTGTGACTAAGCTGGAACTGTTCCTTCCTGAACACTATATAATTTTTTATTGTCTCTAAATGTTCTCAATAAATACGTAATTGTCTCTTTCTTATATGAATTTTTATTTGTTAATCTTTTTGTAGAATAGTTTACTTCATACCTACTCTCTGAAATCTTTGGGTACTTTCTTTCCCTTTAGGAGTTTTTGGTTATTCCCAATGATATCATTATACTTTCCCTTGAAGCGGTGTGTTCATAACAGGGTAACGGGGAGAGAAGCTGTTTGGTTTGTGATTGATTAGTGAAGGTACAATCTCAATTCCCTTGGAAAGTGGGCGTGTGATTGTTTGAGTCTGTGTTTCTCTGGAGCAAGACGATTTCAGGGAGTCGTAGCTAGAGCTGCAAACAATCCATTAGTCACTTGTCCAAGCTATGCCAGCATAATACTGTTCCCTGCAGTACATTATTGAGTGTTTTGTCCAATATCGGTTTGAGCAACTCAAGCCATGAGGCTTCCACCACTTCCTCCAAGAAACTATTTCATGGTCTGACAGAGCTCACTATTAGGATATGTTTCCTGGTACTCAGCCTAAACGTTTTAACACCCAAACTGATCTCATTACTGTTAGGTTTCCTTTTTTTTTCAGGTCCATCTTGAATCTTTTTCCTTCTTTGGTATTCACACTCTTAAGTGAATAGTAGATGGTATCTGATCTCCTCTAAAGTCAAGCAAATGCATAATTAGTTCTCTTCCTTCTTCAAATAGGCCATCTGTTAAAACAGGGCTGAATATGGGAAGGTTTCTTTCTACGAAGTACTAGTTTCAAAAAAATAATATGAAAAAGTGCATTGGGAGTGCATGTGATTCTGTAGCTCCAAGAAGCCCCAACTTTTCTATAAGATGTTTTTCAGAAATTATGTAGAAGATGGTAACTTTTCACAGGCAGTCATTTGACACAGTAATACCTTTTTCTATGACAATATACAGCTCTAGCACTAGCATTCTGTCATATTTCATGGCTTCAGGGAATGTTTTGTAATGTTACGTGGTCTGTTTATCATGCCTGGAGAGGGGAAGCCAATGGCAGCACAATTGCAAGCTGATCCAGGGGCCATTTGAACGTCTGTTATTCACAGCTTTACAGACAGAATTTACAAGTATTTGGGTCATAGAAGGATTGTTGAGGGAAGGGAATGTACTTCATCCAACCATTGCACATCTCGGGATTTCTTTCTAGTAGCCAACATATGTTTGGTAATTCCTTCCTTCCTTCCTTGTACTTCATGCTTGCTTTGAAAAGCATGTAGTATGTATTTTAAGTATGTGTTTATGCTTTTTGATTAATTACTCTGTAATTTGGAATGAAGCCCATGTTTTGTTAATTTTTTACATGAGTTTACCTGATGTGTGTGGGTTTGTGACCCAGGCTTCCAGCTCTGGGAGTAAACATGCTGCATGCACTTCCTCTGAACTGTGCTAGAAAGGATGCACAAGTCCTCAGGCAAGAGCATTCCTGAGCTAAATGACTACAATTTTATTAAGCTAATTAAGGGAAAAAAATGCAGTGATCCAACTAAGATCAAGTCCAATTTGAACTGAATCAGTGGGTTCAGGTGATTAAACTACCAGTTTAACATAACTGATAATCTTAAATATTGCACACAAATACATAAATAAAAGAAATAATAAAAAAGGCAGGTAAATGACAGTCTGCCATCATGAATGGAAAACTTGAATAACTCCTGCAGCTTGCTTGTTCTGTCATTTGCTACCTTAGGTGAAGAAATGATAGATTTGCTGAAGCCTGGGCCATGTGCTGCATCTCTCAGGAAATCTCAGGCACCTTCTTCACCTCTGGGTGGACTGCCTAGGGCAGGCAGGTTCTCCAAGGGAGACCACCTGGCACAAGAGAAAAGCTCTTCTTTTCTCTTTCTTTTCTTTCTACAGGACCATTCCGTACTTCTGCCTCAGGCAAATGCTGTGGCTTTGAGGCAGAGTTTTATGGAGTGGGAAAGGAAGGGGTGGCTGCAGTTCAGTCCTCAGTGGGTGTCATGTCTGAGGTGAGGGTGGCAAGTCCTACCTCTGGAATAGTCCTTCCACTCACATGTATTCCCTCCATACATGAGGAGCAAGGTGCACTCAGGGCTTTTAGTCTAAGAAGCACAAATGGCTTTTGTGTGAACAAACTCTACCCATATTTAAGGGACTGATGTTTTCCCACTCCCCGTGTCAGTTCTGTAGCAATATTCCTCACGTACACATGCATCCAGCCTGCTCTGTGCCAAAGGTCTGGTCTTCTGTGTGTTCATGATTGTGTTCCCTTTCTTTGCAGGTTATCCAGGCTGTCTTCTTTGGGATCTGTGTGTTGACTGACTTGTCCAGTCTTCTCACTAAAGGAAATGACAGTCAAGAGCAAGAGAGGCAGCTGAAAAAACTCATTTCTCTCCGTGACTGGATGATGGCTGTTTTAGCTTTCCCTGTTGGAGTGGTAAGTATGGTGTTAACAATTCTTCACATGTCTTTACAAATTGGGTGAGTAGTGTTATTTACTGATTCTTTTCTGCCTGTAAGGTTTTCCCACCTCTACACAAAAGACTATGCGGAAAGGGAAATATGATATAAATTATTTTACTACTGTCTTGTTTTTCACAGATGTAAGGGAGTACTGGTGTTGCTGAAATTATTTTTAGTTCATTAAAAAGAAAATGTACTTTACAATAGAAAATTTATTGTTCAAGTAATTTTAAATATGAATTGTACCAGCAGCATCTTGAGAGTCAATTTGGACTTCTTCTGCACTGTGTGTCATCATCAGGTGTAGTGAAAGTGCTCACTGTGAAACATTTCACACCATCATGACCTGACCAGAGCTGGAGCTGTAAGCCCTTTTGTCATGTGCAAGAAGGGAAGCGAAAGTCCAGGTTACACCCTGTTAATCCCATGGGGGATTCAGAGTTGACCAAAAGTGTAGGGTAGTAAAGGGGTTTGTCAGTAATGTAAAAAAGCACACAGAAGGTATGGAAAAGTGTGGGTTTTACACGTCTTGATTTTCTAAAAAAAAAAATTCTTTGGAATAGGTCCTGCTCCACTGGAACATTGCACATTGCTTTCAATGGCAAAAGGTGCTGAGTGTTTTTATGTGCCTCACACCACACACTGAAAGCAGGTGAAAATCCAGAATTTCATGGGTTTTTACATAGAAGTGTGTAAGTCTAGTTCTAAGTTTAGGTTACATTAAAAAAACTTGTGAACCTTTCATTAAGGTACTGCTTTTATTGTAATTCAGTATCAACTTCAAATTCTTTTTTTTTTAGTTTCAGTGTACAGTAGTTCAAAATAAATTCTCTAGAAGCAATTTTTTTTTTCATGGTCCGAGCGCTAGAAAACTGTATGAGGTCTCTAAAGTTACACCATTTCACAAAAACTTACTGTCACTTACTGTCAATTAACAGCAGTTAACACAACATATTGATCTCTCAGTTATATTTTGATATATTCAGAGATGCTTCATTAAAATGTGTTTTCACCATTTCTGTGGAATTTCACAATATGTGAAGAAATACAGAGTGCTTTTGCAAAGTTAGAAAGTGCAAAGCACATGTGAAACACTGTGGAGGTATTTCTTTCATAAAAACCCAGCTGGCAGCTTTTCCTTACTGTACTTGCTGGCCTGCCTCTTGGGAGCTGCCACAATTCATGTTGGGGTAACAGGCTGCAGTTCTCCAGCCGTGGTAGAAGAAACTGGATTACTAATACAGTTTTTAAAAAATCTGTTCATGAACAGGCTTGCAAATATGGTTTATGGCTGCAGAGATTTGTCTGTTACATGTATATTTTAAGGGAGATTGGGAATTAAAAGTAGTTGTGATTGTGGTTGACAACAGATGCTTTTCCTACTCTGTTGTAGAAGTGAAGAAGAACAACATCACATTATTTGTCTTTATTTAAAGATTTTAAGTGCTTTTTCAGTCTGGAGGTGTAAGCCTTTACGTACATCAAAACACAACACCTTCCTTGGTGCTCTCACGCTGCTCAGGATTCAGGGATTCTCTGCTGCCACTGTTTTAGTTCCATACTGTTGTCTGTGTGCTCCTCCACTTGTGCAGTATTCCTGAACTTGAAACTTTTCAAGATCTTGGAGGATTTCAGTTTCACTTTGTCTTGGTAATTCTGCACATTTCTTTCAGGTGTTGCTTCTCTTGCCACCAGTAAGCAAAAAGTCCCAGTTATCCATTGCCTGCACTAGAGATTCTGTTGCAGCATTTACAAGTTGACAGTTCCTTAGAGCCATGTTGTTGTACCTGGAGCTGGCTGCTTTCTCTAAGGTTTCATACAGAAACAACTTCTGTCTTAAACAAACAAAAAAAAAAATCCAGAAAATGGTAAGAAATGGCCACACTCATTGAACAGATGCTCTCCATTTCCAAAGGTGACCTTTCTGTGGTGAGGGGAAGCAGTTGATTACCAAATTATTATTTTACTTCACTTCTTACAGGGAAAGCCTAAAAAGGTTGTTTTCATTATTGTTTCTTCTCCTGTTGGCTCTTCTACTGGAGAGACAAACAGCAGCACTTCATAACTTAACACCGGTCTCAGCGCCTTCTTAAAGGCTGATCCTCTCCAGCAGCACTCACCACACCACAGCTCCCCTTTGCCAAAGCCTTGTCCAGTGCTTGAGGGACTTCTGTCACTGGGAACTCTTCTTCAGTTGGCTTATGGGCAGAAAAAGTTCAAGGCCTGAAAGAAATTTTGGTATGCTGGAAGTGATTGTTAGAAGGAAGTTCTTAAACACCAGACTGTCTGCAGGAAAAAAAAGTTAAATCTCCCTTGTTTCCCATATTATTTCAACAGCTTCCTCTCTCAAAAAAGAACCCCAACAAAAGAAGTTCAAATGCAGGCTTTCTTTCTCTGACACTCACCCACCTACCTCTCCATGGAGCTTCTCAGTGGTTTCCAGTAGTTATGGAAGGGAACCTTCACACATAAAAATTGGATAGATGTGAATAAAATTCTTTTTGGGTTTCTAATATAACAGCAGTGGTCCTGCTTAAGTACTTGTCAGTTGCCGTAGCATCTAAATTATTTTTATTGCTCAGTGTTTTACAGAGGGCATGTTTAGGGAATAATGCAAATACTAGGGAAACTTTTTAAAGCCTACTAACTGTAATTTTTCAAGAGCAATGCAAAAGGTTTTTTCTGTATTTCCTGATTACTGAAACCCTTGAGATGACTCATTCTGAAAAACAGATGAGAAAGGGTTTTCCATTCCCAAGTCAAACAATGATGTGTGGAAAAAAAAAAAGTAACAAAATAAAGTATTTTATTTTTAGTACTTCCTAAAAAAGCATTACATATAAACCACCTGGGAAGTCTGACCACTACCCTCCTCCTGCCTCCCAAAGGAGGAGAAAGAATCAGCCCAAACACAAACAGTTTCCTTGGGTGGCTTTGCAGCAAATCAGATCTTGCAAAATCTTTTTCAGCAGATCACATCATTGTGTTATGCATCATGTATCTGCAAGGTCTCAAACAAAAAAATGCCAACCTACCATTTTGTTTAGGAGCAGAAAAATAGTTTACCTGTTGTTCCTCTTTTAATATGACTCTTAACAGAATGAAATCAGAAATCAACACACCAGTTTTCTATGCAGTAAAGCCTTCTTCCACAAAAAGTCTGTGGGCAACACTTCCGACCATTTTTCAGTTTATTATAAGCCTGGGGTACTATTCAAATGGCTAAGAGATCAGGAAGCATCAACTGAAGAAAAATGCATGCATAGACATTTTAGAAGTTCATTACCAATTCTTATCTATACTGACTGCACTCATCCCCCTTTTATCAGTTTAAAGGAGACTTATACTGGGAATAATTTGCAGTGCTAGAGAAGTGTGAGACACACTTAAAAGTCAGAGACTACACCAGGGTTTAGACTATCCCTGTTTTCTTCTATTTATTTGACATAGATCATGAAGTTGCCAAGTTTCTGTGGTTAATTAGTGTTTTGTGTAAACTGTTTATGGTTTTATCCATACGTTTCTTGTCATTTCTACCAAACACTGAGGAAGAAGAGATAAACCAGGCCTTTGTTTAAAACCAATAGCAAGAAGAGAAGAAATTGATATTGTTACATATTAGAAGAGAGGCTGCTGCCTAGAAAATCACAAAATCTACCTTTGGTGTTTTTATATCATGTGGCTTTAATAGCTCTATTTGTGTCTGAGTGTAAACTGTCTAGAATGATCTCATATTCTTTATGCTATACTTTTATGCTTTTAGAAACCTGTGATTAGAAAAGAGGAAGCCAAGCATGCTTTCTTATCTCTTGTTTCTCTGTACTGGTACAGTCAAAAAGCAAGCTGATCATCCTTCTGTAGAACATCAATAATGCTGATCTGGGATCTTATCCCAAGAAAAGGTGTGTAGGCATTTGCTTCAGTCTTCTACTTACCTCATTATTTGACGAGACTACAAAAACACATAGTGCAGAAGAATAAAGTTCCCCCGGGTTCATGCTTCATTTACATAACATTTCTTGGTTGGGCTCGTGTAAAACAGTATATTAGGCAATTCTTTTCACTGGCTTTCCTGGCTTAGTTTATCTTTGTTTCCATTTGTGGTGTTTTGTAAAGCCACTTGTTTTCCCTTTAGATTCACCAACTGTTTCCCAAATTGTCCTTTGAAATTTTTCCCTTGGCAGTGCCACGTGCTATTCTCATACCTTCTGAAGCTTCAGAGATGGAGGACAAAAACTCAAGCTCTCCTTAAGTGGGAAAACAGAGTTTAGTTTTAGTTATTTTTTTCCTGCTGCTGTATATTTGTTTAGCAATACTTGCCTGTGACAAGTGAGCTACTCTATTTCAAGTAGTTTCCAAGGTCTCCTTGAGAATTTGAGGTTCCCTTTGGTCTGTAATGACCCTAGATAGGCTAAGTAGCAAATAAGGGACTTCGTTGTTTTATATGTTGCTTAACCTTGTGTTTAACCAAGTAATTGCTGACTTCATTGGCAATCTTAGGAGGCTGCTGTGCAAAAAAGTGTAAAAGCAATTGCTGGTACGGAAGGGTGACATTTGTGCCATTTTGCCTTGGGAACAAAAGAAAATAAAAGTATTGAGCTCCCTGAAAGATGTCTGCTGCATATGATCAGCCTATTCAGCCTGGCATGCGAGGGTAGTACCATGACTGTCTCCACAATAGTGATTAATTGTGCCACAAGGAAGACAGCATGAACATAAGAGCTGCAATACCAATTGAGCCTTATATAAGCTGTGTAAAAAAGCAACTCAGTTGTATCATGGTCTGGCACTGCATGACCACGTGTCATCTTGGCAATGCCCAGCCCAAACAAAAATCTACCAGTACCAAAGTATAAGCCCAGTAGAGATGATTTAAAAGTACCGGCTCAACAGTTGCTCATTAATCAAAGTCAACGAATTCAGAAGCAGCCAAGGTAGCTTAGCAGCAAGTCCTCGGTATAGTTTTTTATCCAAATAGTTCATTTTTGTAGTTCATTTTATCCAAATGAACTTATTGTAAGGTAAGGTAAGGTGAGACACTCAGACACTGGAAGGGATCTTCTCCAGGGCATTGTGTTAGTCTCATGTCAGGTTGTCCTCCAGGGTAGGTTAGTTCTGTAACACCTTGGGTTTTGCACACTTCCTTTACCTTATGTCTACCTTGTGACAGTGCTTTGCTAAGCAGCGTTTGCCGTCTGTAGCTCCAGATGGTTGCAACCAGCTAGGCTGATCCTGTTCCATCCATTGGCTGACTTTGGTTAAGGGACAGATGGCATGTCCCTTCTTTTCTTATCTTTACCTCCTTGGCAAAGTCTGTTGTTCTTCTCTGCTCCACACAAAAATCACAGGTCAAAACCTGCCAGCTTTGCTGTATTCGGTGTAATAAGGTTCAACTTAACCCTGGATGATTCTTCTTGCTGTAAGGCTTCCTTGAAAAGCATGATCAGTCTTAGTCTTCATATACTTGAGAATATGTTTTTGTGTCCCAGTTGGTCTTAGCAGGTACTCAGAGACCCACTGTGATAATACATGACTTCTAGGAAGCCTAGAGAGAAGAGGATACTTTGCTTCCATTTTCCCTGCTGTTCAGGTATTCATATCTTGGCACTTACATGTCAGCAGGTGCGTAAATAGGCTGTGCCTATGCCAGGATGGCCCCAAAGAGAGACTTCTTGTTGGGGTACTTTACACTTGCAATATTTGTCGGGCTGTCCATCATAACACTTTTTTTTTCCCCCCCTGGCCTCTGTGCACTAGTCAAATAGTCCAAGCTTATTCTGAGCAGGCACTGATAGCTATCATAACAGACGGACAAGTGTGTTAGAAGCCAAGAAACTATGTACTGTATGCACACTGAGGGAACAGTGTACTGGTTCAGGTCATTCACATAACTGGCTGGCCGAAATCTGCATGTCTGTGGTTAGAACAAGGTGCCATTGATAAACTGCAACCTCAGTTTTAACTTTCTGAAGTCAAAAGCGTATGAAACAACTTATGCCTACACTATCACACACAGTAGTAATTTGCTGATCTTGCTGTGCTCACCTCATATTTCTTGCACTTGCTTTTACTGACCACCCCAAATTAGCTGTAAGATCATGATCCACATCAGTTTGGATGTAACTGAATACTTCCCTGATGATTTCAGTGAAAGTCCTATCTGGTGCCTCTCAAACTTTGAACCTGGACTTGTTGCTACTGTTTAGAGATTCCCTGGAAATATGGTCACTGAAAAGCTCCTGGCCCAAGTATTGGGTTTAACTGCTTTAAACAACAAGCCTTTTATTACTAGAAAACTATTGACTCAAAGGTAAAAAAGCAATTGTGTTTTAATTAGAAGATTACTTACTTTGTTCTTTCCTCAGCTTGGGGTAAGATAAAACTGTTATTTCTGTAAATTTTTGCAGTTTTATATTTTCTTTACTTTTCAGACAGCAGGATATCTTAAAAAATGTGTGCACACTTTGGCAAAAATTTAACCTAGTGCAAACTTTATCTGAGCCATCTGTCCTATCCTCAGTATGGAGGAAATTATGGTCTTTTTCTAGGCTCCTGATAAATAGTCTCTGACAAGAACCAAGCCAAATTTCATGCTGACAAACAAGCAGATACTAGACCTGTTTTCCAAGGATCCCAGTCCATGAATTGTGTGCAGAGTAGTAAAAAAGTTAGTTTTTTTCTTTTTTTTAAACAGTGCTATTTTGATGGCTAACATGAAAAAGTGCAAAGATGAGTTTATAGGCTTCTGTTCAGGGGTAAATGTTTCATATTATTATGTTCTATGAATTCCAAGTGATGTTTTACTTGATTTTCCATTTGTTTCCTATCCTGTTAGTTATGTATTATTATTTATGTGCCACATCTGCTACTAAAGTGTAGCATTCAGTTGTAATTTGACCACAGGCATGTAAGTCAAAAGAGAGACTTTTTCCAGGCTGAAAGTCAGAAAAAAAGCCCAACAAACCACTCCTGTGAATGCAAAGAATAATCCAGACTCACACTGTTGATTCAAGCAGGATTTGGTCAAAGAAGAGTAATATCTGTGTCTATCCATAGATCATTTGCTAAATGCCCCATTTTGCTATCTAAAATGTGTAGGTAATTGTTCAGAAGCATATATTTTAAAATATCTTATCTTTTCTTGTTTTTTTCTTCTTAGTTTGTTGTGACAATGTTTTGGAGCATCTATATCTATGACAGGGAACTGGTTTACCCAAAGCTGCTTGATAATTTTATACCAGCGTGGCTAAATCATGGAATGGTGAGTAAAGTAATGCAAACACTTCCTTACATAAACAAAAGTGTAAGATGCTGATTGCATGCTCTGCATACACTTAGAGCTAATCCCCTCAGAAGTGATTAAGGAACATTGTTTGCAACCAAGAATAATTTCTTTCTGTCCTTGACTGCTTAATTCACATCTGAATCCCTATTAGGTTAAAATAGTGGAGATTTGAACTTATATGTCCTATATCCCAGACTAATTGTGGGGATCGGCTGTTTTCTGTGGTAAGGTACCTTTCCCAGAGCAATGTCACCCTGATCATGGGGAAGTTTAATTAAAATAGACTCTTACACAAAACAGAAGTTCTGACTTCGACAAATCTTGCTCTGAAATGGCAGAAACACTTAATTGAATGTTTCTTTACCATTCTACCGAAGTATAATTTGATGAAAATGTTTTGGCTAAAATTTTTATTCAGAAAATGTCACTATGCTTTCTGAACTTTGGAGGTTTGTAGAAATAAATGAAATAATTACTCATTTCTCAAGTAACCAAACTTGAGTAGCAGAACCTGTATCTGAGTATTTTTTCTAATGTGGAATTAAATACATCAACGCAAAGTTTCAAAATTGCTGCATCAGTCATCATAAAAGTAGTTTCTTGAGAAGAAATCTGACCTCTTCGTCTCTCACTAGTTTGTCGAGTTAGATATTCATTCTCTCTATGTTTAAATGCTAAAGGAAAGATAAGGCCACACTTTTGACACCAGGTACTTACTACTGTTCATGCAGCATTTGGAGCTGAAAAGCATCGTTTGCTTTTCTAGTTGCATCTGTGCAAAATGTTTCATTATTACTTTGTTTTCCATATCAAGGCATGGCAAACCATTTAGCACTGCTGTTAATCAGTGGATGACAGCAGAGCTCATCCTTAAGGGTGTGAGTACTACATCACCACAGCAGATCAAGGTTTGTCCACTACTGCTGGGCTTGATAAATTGGTCCATTGTGGGGTGGAGCAGATGGCACTGCTAATTATTTATTCCCTAAATTGTCTGTTAAATGAGCAGTATGAGAGTTGCTACTGACAAGAGGAGCATCAGCTTCTGCTAGATACCGTACTGTTTTACTATGTTCTGAAAGGAATAGTGTTCTTATGCGTGTGTAGAGCAGAGGAGAGTCTGATGACTCCTGCTGTGTTCAGATTGTCCTCCCTTGACTTTTGAGGTTACAAACTGAACACTTGCAAATGCTGCCAAGTCATACCTACATTGATTTTTCCCTCACATGACATCAGTGTGAGCTCTGATGACATTTCTTCCAGGTGACATTCCACATACTGAAAGCACCTAACCTATAATATTTTTTGTGAACGTATATTGCAAAGCAATTGACAACAAATAGCCTGATATATATTCAGGAAGTGTCCACTGTGCCATGACTAAAAGGCAGTTCAAACTCATCTGGCTCTGTAGGAATGTATACTTACTGAAATATTTGAAGAGGCTTTTTTATTTGAGACTTTTTTGGTGTAATAGAGTTTGCTGAAAAGAATTGTGCACAAGCATTTTAAACTTTCTTTTTCAACTTCAAATATTGTAGAAGGGATGTTTGAAAGTCTTTTGTAAAGGAATTTTTGCTGTGTCAGGCTCCATTTATCCAAGTTCCTCACCAGTTTTCATAGTAATTAATTCTGATGAATTGCCCATCATAATATGAAGATGTTTTTAAACTACCTCGAGAATGCTAACACCTCATTTATTAGTATGTACAATTTGGACATGGTAGATTTTAGAGAATACAATAGAGGTCCCCTCAGTGAAAGGGTGGGACCTCTGGGAATACAGTTTTAGAGAAGTCAGGATCCCTGGCTATTGTTTTTTTACTGAAAAACCATCTTTTCCTGCATGTTTGACAGCAGGTGTGCACATTCAGTAATAATTTTTTCTGAATGCAAGAGTGGCTGTGCTGGAGCCTAACCTTGTCCAGCAAAACTCACAGGAGAGATTCATCAGCCTTGGCAGAGTGAAATCTGTCAGTGAGAGGTGGGTCCTTTTGCTACTGCAGCATTGTTGATGAATCCCTCTTCTCTGTGAGCTTCCCCTGCAGTGCCTGGTGCAGCTCCTAAGGATCTGAGCTCAGATGTTACTTCACCTATGAACACTGTCTCCAGGCTTTTTCACAGAGTTTCCCTAAACACATATTTAACACAAAAAATAGCCACAAGAAGTGGAAAACGTAAAACTATACATTTTCCATAGTAAAAGATTACCTACTTTAACTGAAAAGCATTATTTTCAAAAGTTTCTGACAGATGTATTATGACCAGCTGTAACAACTTGCACAACTGTCAACATCAGCCTGCAAAATCCACATGTAATGAATAGTCATGAAATCTGGCTGTAATAATAGCAATTATATTTCCATTAATAATATGGGCATGTAGCAAAATATTAGAGAACATTCATACTTTAGAAGCATTTTAAGGTGAGTCCCTTGAAGGCTGTATGAAGAAATTTTTTGTCCAGTTCAACACATTACCCCAAGCAGAAGTGGTTTCAGCATCAGTGTCTGCTGCTTTGTTAGGTTATAATAATTAGTTCTCATTGCCCTTTTTCTTCTCCCCCTTTCCTATCCCTTCTCTGCAGTTACTATGTTGTTTATAATTAAAAAAACCCAAAGTGTTTTCTTGAACACATACTGATGTCTTGCTAATAACCAGAGATACCACTCTTTCTTAGCAACTCTTTCTCAAAATCTAAAAAATTCCCAATAATAAAAAGAAAAGTCCAGAAATTGAAAAGGGAACTGAACTTAAGAGCTATGCAATCCCGTAACCAGTTTAATGTTAATATTATTAATGTTAACATTAATATTGTTCATGAAGTTTCATAGAAGCAGAGAGAGGCTCATCATTGTGCACAGAGATAAAAGCCACAAACTACCATAAAATTGCATGTAGTGTCAAGAACTGTATTTCTGTTTTATATAAACATCTATACCATGTTAGTTAAAAATATAATTTGTGTCTACACAAAAAATCTGTGTAGTAAGTGATGCCTTGTGGTCCCAGATGGTACCTCATGCATACAGATTCATACACCTGTGGAAAGCATCATTAAGAGAGTTGTACAGTGCCATAAAACTTATATTTCATTATTTCAGTCAGTCGATTCATCCATAGCCAATGGTATCTCTATGACTTGAGAAACGACCAAGGGAAATCAGTGGCACTGTTGCTGCTGATTTTAGCAGGAGAAGGATTTAATCTCTGTTTATTATGTGAAGAAGCGTATCTGAGTAGCTGAGGTTAAGCTTCTGTCAGTAGAATAACTACCAATCTAAAGACAGCTGTTGGAGAATAGGGCTGTGTCTCAGCCTTGGTCTGTTTCTGAAGTATTAAGTTTACTTCCTGTATTTATTAGTTATGCAGATGAATTCATCTTTGTTGGCTACAATTTTAGCTGGCAAATACTGAATTCTTCCATCAAAGACATTGTTTGTGTTCTTGAGACTGTCCTGCACTTTGGATCCACATCAACCCTTAATTTTTTATCCACGGGCATATTTTTCATGGGAAATATTCTATCCCATTTTCTGATGGCTGTCTATCTGATCTCTATTAGGATCACTGTTAGCATTTTATAATTAAAAGCTAACCTTTAGTGTTTAAAACTAATGTGTCATAGTAATAGGACTTCTATCAGCTCCTTTTTGTACCTTTTTGTATTGAGACAAGACAGGATGATGTATGGATAACATGTTTCCAGAAGCTATATTCTCTTCAATATTAGCACAGACAATAAAACTAGAGGTTGCCCCTGTTATAACCAGTGCCCACAAAAACAGATCTGTAGACTGAATTAATTTAAGCTTGAGCATTGCTGATTTTGAGCCAGGTTACATGGCAGCACTGCATGCAGTATCTGTCCAAGTTAGACATACCATTTCAGCGAGAGTCCTCCTTAGTTTTTCACAGACATGATCCCAAATTCTTTTTAAACATGTGAATCATCTTTTATTTGTGGCAAGGAAAGTAAAATACAGAGACAGGAATTACTTACCGAGGAGTTTAATGGCTTTGGAGGTCAGAAAAAAAAGAATTGTCTTCGTATGAAAACTATGGGTCAGGGAACAGGGAAGTGGAATATGCTCTGCCTCTGTGGAGATGGAAAACTGATTTCTGTACGGGTTCTGTGCCACTACAGTCTTTATGAGCTCTTCCAAGTTTGTACTCTGGTTTTTCATGCTGCTTTGGGGAAACAAAGGTGTTCCTAGAAAGACATATCCTCTGTCTTTGTATTCAAGAGAATGCACAAAAACTGGGACAAATAGCAGACAAAGACAAGTTAAGGAAAGGAATTATCCTGTCCAAGTGATACATCTCTACTTACTTCACAAGTTGGCTGTCTTTTTATATTGCTGTCAGCTCATCTGAAAAGCTCAGCCCACCAGAGAGTGGTACAGAGTCCTTCCAGACACCTCTCCAATTGTTGCTCTTGCAGTGGTCTTGGATTGTTTGCTCCTTTGTTTTACTGGTGGAAAGTTTTTTTTCCTTGATGATTTGACAAGTAGAAAAATAAAAAAGCAATGATTCATAGTAACCTGACATACAAAGATTGGAGGGTCCAAAACTGCTGAGGTTTTTGACAAGCCTGGCTCTCCATCATTAATTGGGAGAGTTGCTGCACAGTGCTTGCTCTTACGTAAAAGCAAGGCGATGTCCTTTCAGCAAAGTGTTTCCATCTAGCATGTTGCCCTAAACTTCCTTCTCAGAAATGACTCTTCTGAAACAGTACATTATACTTCTTGAGGATGCTTTCTTAATACAGCAGCATCCCATGTGTGGGCTGTTTTTCTACAATGTACCTCAGTAATGCTTCATGCTTATGTCTAGAAGATACTTACCCTTTTCTGAGATTTGTTTCTAAATCCAGTTTAAGTCATTGAAGGATACACCAACTCAAGTGCTCTTCTTAATTTATCTATAATATTCTTGTATGTTAGAGGTGAATAAAATTGTACTTGTTACATAACTTGCAAAGTTTTCTGATAAAAAACAGGCAAAAACCGCATTTTAATTTCCAACAGAATATACACGAATGGCTGGCTATTATTTAAACATTATCTGATGGAAAGAATAGCAATTGAAGCTGGTTGCCAGGGGAGTCAGAATATTTGCAAAACCCATGAAAATAATGTTGTTGGATTTGTACACTTCTTGCATGTTGATACTGCAGTTACGTGTCTCCGTCTGGTATCTCTCATTATCTGCCAGTTCCACCACTGGAGCTTGAATACAGTAGTATCAATTATCCCC
>JANHGN010013415.1:16126-44060 GCA_024605025.1 Megaceryle maxima
GTCTGGTTTCTCTCATTATCTTCCAGTTCCCCCACTGGAGCTTAAATACAGTAGTATCAATTATCCCCCCACTCTGGGGAGAAAAGCAGCAGCAGCTTAAAATTTTTTTTTTTTTTTAATTTTCTGTTGCTTACATGAAGGGCCTGGAAATTGGTAGCATGTTAAAATCAGTGATAGCATAGCACCTGAAAATTGAGAGAAGCTGCTATGTAAAGGAGACTGAATTATCTGAGTGGCATCCTCTGGGAGCATTAGGAAAATCCCTTTACCTGATACAGCAACAGCACAGCAGTTTTTGTGAAGCAGGAAGCTGGCCTTAACCACATTATGTATCTGTCAGAGGAGACTCATCAGGGTAAGGTGAAGACAGCTTTCTAACTGAACATAGGTGCCGAGTGTTTCTGAGTATTTGCTATTTCAAATAATCTAGAAGAAACACATAGTCTCCCCCAGGTACAAACAGGCCCAACATAGAGTAATGAGGGACCTTTTCTAAATTATCTTTGAGTACTTAGTAACAACTAAACATGAGCCCTATTCTAGACATGAGCAGTGCAAATGAAAAGGCTGAGAGATGAAATCCCCAGAAGAGATCTTTTTCTGAAGCTTTACCTTCTTGTGTTGACAAGGTCACATAGCTCTGACTGTTAGCACAGAGGATGAGAGCATACAGTGTCAACACCAAGTCATGAGAGTGACTACCAAAGAAGGGGAGAGAGTCAGAGAGAGAGAACAAAAAAGGAGGTTAGAGAAAGATAGTTGGATGAGAGGAAAAGACAGGTGGAAGGAAAGAGTAAAAAAGTCAGCTGATGCTGTTCCAACTACTACCTAAAAAAACCCAAACCAAATCAAAACAAACAAAACAAAGCAAAATCAAAAAACCCAAAATAAACAAACAAAACCAACCAACCAACCAAACAAAAAAACCCACACAAAACAAAACAGATGAGGCAAGTGAATAATAAAGGAGCCACAAAATTATGTAGACAAGCTGGAAGAGACTCAAAATGATAAAGAGGACCTGGAGGAGGAGAAGGATGAGGAAAGGGGAAGTAAAGAAATTAGGAAAATTAAGAAAGAGGAAATAAAGAGTATGTTTCCTTACCATTATCTTTCCATAGCTTCCCTGGGAAAACTTTCCTGAGATCTACTAATTAGAGGAATGGAGAGCAAGGAGATGGTTTATTGATGCTGCTGTGAGAGGAAGAGAATTGCTTCTGCTTCTGATGGATGTAGCTAAAGTAATATTTGCACAGTGACAAGCCAGGAGCTTCAAATCTTTGTGAATTGTTTAGGATTAAAACCACCTGTGAGCATGCAACACTATGAGGCCCACGTTCATATAGATTCTGTGTGAGATGTGTAGAATGGCATTGGTGTTATTACATCTCTGTGTTTTTCATCTGACAATGCTGTATTCAACTGCCCATTTGACCCTCAAAACTTCAAGTCCTGCTGTTGAAAACAAACCTGTTCAGAGCATACCTTATTTTTTTGTCTCAGCTGTGAGGTGCAAGCTGCATTGCATATGAAAACCAATGCTCTTTTTCCTAAGGGTTGCAGGCGTGCTGGGGGATGATGTTTTTGAAGCACCAGAGGTAAGGAGGTACACTGTCTGTATTTCAAACAATGCTGCTTTAACAGACAAAGCTACGTGTACCTCTTGGAGGAGTAATTATGGTAATATTAATAATACCAATTATAAAAGCTCAAAACCAGATTAGCAGCGATACGAATGTTTGGTAAAGCGATTACTATGGGTGCAAAGCAAATGACCAAAGAAAAGCCCCAAAAGGACATTCAAAGGGAGCCTTAGACTTTCTGCCTTTCTTGGGGTGTGGAGTACATGCTGAGCTCTGTTTTCCTAGAAGCAGGGTTTGGCCCTGGACTGCTAGGTCTGTTTGTTAAAGCATCAGCAGTGTGGGATGGAAATGCATTTGGTTGATTCCCATAATTATTACAATATTCAGAACACCAATTTTGTTTTAACATTCACTTTCTGTGCAGCTTATATTGCTCAGCATAGTCACTGCTGGAGCCGTGCACAACTCTTTTGTGCTGCTTAAGGTGGTACATTTCTCTGGCACTGTTGCACAATTTATCAGATGTGTGGTTCACAGGTTATAAATGTAAATAAATGTACAACTTTAACTTTGCGTCAGTGCAAAATGCATTAATAACTGGTATGAATTTTTGATAAAAATCTGTGTGTCCTCCTCTCTTCTCTTTTGGTTAAAATCAGACACTTATCTTTTGACATAATAGATTCCTGTTTTTTCCCGAGCTGTTTTGGTTTGGTTTTTTTTTTTTTTTTCTGGTTAACACAGTCAGATAATACAATCAAACAGTAAGTGATACAGTGTTATGACTAATGATGAATATATTCAAACAGTGTCTTTTCGAAAGAAAAAAGAAAATTCCCTGGGAAAAAAAAAAATAGTGTACTGGGGGGAGGATTGCTTATGTTGAAGAAGGTTTAATATGTCAGCTGCCAGCTACAGGTTGCATACTCTAAAGCACCCCATATGCAAGTCACCCTAAAGGTGACACGTACAAAAAGCATTGCCTCTTCAGCAGGCCATGCAAACACAGTAGTTTAATATGCATTTATTGTTTGCCTTTATATATTTAAGAGACTGTGCTTTGTCTTATGATGACAGTGAAATGTGTTTATGTATCCTTGGGCACAGTGGTTACCATTCACTAACACGCAGATAAGAATTAGAACATACATCCAGTAAAAGGGGGATTGTACTACTCTGGACCCACTTCACTAAACTTTGCTGTTAGTGTTCACACATCTGGCAAATATGACTTAATCAGACCACAAATATTTTGCAGCATTCCATGGTATCTGATTTATTTGTTTAATTTGCCGCTATAGCAACTGGATTCCATCCTTTTAGATTCTTTTTTACACAGACCTATGATCTACTTGGTTGAAGCTTGGCAGACAGTTTCTCCTTCAATTGAAGGCATATGCACTAACTCAGTGACCAGATTTTTACCTATTTATCATTGTTGGAAAGTGGGTTATTTCATATTGACAAAATACCAGAAGAATCAGGAGACCTGGTGAAGGGAGTCTGAGCCCAAAAGCTTATATGCTTTTTCCAGCCCTTAAAGTTGATGGAATAAAAAATATTACTTCTCCCTGTATCCCAGGATCATTATTGCTGCAGGAATGCTAATACAAGGAAATATTTTGACATTGTTTTTGTAGCAAATTGCCACTTTTTAAAAGTAACTTTTTTCCTTGTTAATTGCTGTCTTTTTACATGTCTCTGTATTTGGAAACAGACATCATTTCTGCAGAAATCATTTCATATTCAGATGATTAATATGTTGAAGTAGTGCCACAGCAATAATGTTTTATACATGCTGATTGGCAGAAATCAAGGATTTGGGGACAACCTTAGTAATTACTTTTCCTCATGGTAGGCTATGAGCTTTAACATAACCTGATGTCTGCCCTGCTGTTCTGTTCAATCCCCATATTTTTATTTTCCCAGATAAGTAGAAATAAGTAAAAACAGTGTACATTTTTATTACCTTCCAAACTACAAGAAAGTCAAATTCAGGATGTAGCATGAAGAATATTTTTGACAGATGTGTAAGCCATGCCCATTAGTTATACAGGTGTACAATTATCCTTTTTACCTTTGGACAGTTACCTAAAGCACCGAAGTCTCAGCCTGGTGCCCTACTCAGGGAAAGCATTCACCTTTCAGAGGTGTCTGTTTGTGTCAGGGAGACCGTAAGGTTGACTAAGGTAACTCTTTTCCTCTCTCTGACACCACAGCTACCTGAGCAAGAAAAAGCTCCAACCATGGAAAAATAGCACAGGGCGTGGAGTTGTCTCAAAATGGCAAATGGCAGACTAGTGTCTGATCTGTACTCTTATATCTTCGTTGCCATATTAACTGGTATTCTTTAGCTCTTCACTGGTTGCTTTCTCATCAGAACAAGTAACCCTGCATATTTGAAGTGCTGTTTAAAATCTGGTTTTACATTTCTATTTTATTCCTAGTTCTGCCACTGTTTTACTGAATATCCTGAGAGAAAGTAGGTAGTGTTGTTCAAAAGCATTTTTTATAAGTCTTAATTCATTAATGTCTGCATTTAGTGGGGCTTTGTAATGATAGAAAAACAGTGCTGGCTGTTACTGGGTTTATAACTCTGTGACCAATTTTGGTTATGAAGTGTCCCAGGCAGGGCAACTGCTGTGTGAAACCAGACTGTGTGCGCCTGCACTCTGCTCTTCACTGTGCTGGGGGCTTGCTAGGTGCTCAGAGCTATATCCCTTTCACGTGCCTCAGCATCCCATTCATTCAGTTGCAACAAAGAGGCACATTGTCTTTTGTAAATTATTTTGAGGTTCCTTGGTGCAAATGTAACTAGGAGAGTCGGTGGTGTTGTCCATTCTGCTGCAGAACAGAAGTGACCTCCACTTCAAATGATAAAATTACTTATGGTTATATACCAAATTTAGTGCTCTAGCTAGGTCATAAAATACTCTAGCCTGACATGATGGATGCTATAGAAAGTTCAAATATACCTAGAAAGGAAATTCTTCTTTATCAAAAAATGGCTGTAATATTCAGATCACATCCTTAAGTTTGTTCCCAACAGGAAGCTATTTTATTTGCATTGTGGGGCATTTAGCTTTTTATTCTGTTACTTTGAGCTTTACCAGCTTTCTATAAACCCTATACGCAGAGTTCCAGCTTAGTGAGTCACTGCCCTGCACATTTTTGTGGCTTCTTTTGCAAATGCGGTATGTAATGTAGAATTTTTTAATGAACTATTTATGGGAAAGATTAAATATGCTTGTTGGTCTACTGAACTTTGTATTTTAAGGCACTTCTTAAAGTGAAGAAATAGGAAATTACACCATTTTCAATAAAGGAAATATCCATTAAAATGTCTTCTTACTAATGCACAGATTTACTGATGTTGCTGTTAATAAAATTGTGTTGGCTGCAAGTTGTTTAAAAATGCATACAGCTGCAAATCCTTTTAGGAGGTGAATATATGTATTCTTAGATGAGAGACTAAGGTGGAATGAAAGATGAAAACAAGAGGGAATTCAAAGGAGAAAGAAATGCAGGTGTCAAGCTAAGAGAAAAAAGTGATAGCCTTAGAGGTTGTTAAGGAGGAGAAGACAGCAAGCAAAGTAGAGGAAACCAAATACTGAAACAAAGAGGTGATAATATTAGTCAGCTGGAGAGAGCCACAGAACATGGAGGTGATAATTGTGTGTACTGTGCATTGCTGAGAAAAAGCTTGAAATGGAAGTTTAAAGTACCCACTGTATATTGAAAATATGACCCTTATTTATTCTAGACCAACACAGAGATGCTCAGCTTCATTTGGTTTCTTGTGACCACTGTGCAGGATCACTGTTTGCAGAAGGAGTTTCTTTTGTCAAAATTTTTGTGTATGCAGAAGTCAGAAGAGTCCCCTGCTTTGTACACTCATTGCCTCGAATATCCTCAGACTTTGTGGGTCTTTAGATCTCACAGTTGTTTGCCTGAGCACTATGCTACTGTGCATCCCATGGTTATATTCTCTATTACATCATTTTGCTAGGATTGATTACCGAATAGTATATGTATAGTAATACATAGTGTGTCTATATATAGTACATATAGTGATATATACACTATATATTGCTATTCATATACTAATAGCAATGGTACCTAGTACCATTTTAAAGAACATCTCCTATAGTTTTATTTATGTTAAGGACAGTTAATACAGGTACAAAATGTCTAGTCTTCAAATTTCTTTCAGCCTAAATGAACAGGAGAGGTAAAGACTGTCAGAAAAAATGTTTCTACTTTGCCTGTGTTACAGAGGAGAAACTAAAGTGTGGACTTTCTAGTTTTCCTGAAGCTACAGGCTGTTTGTTAAAGATTGAACTGCTAAGTGAATTTGGTTTTGTTTCATTAGCCATTGCTTTTGTTAAGAAATTACCCTCTCTAAACCAAGCAAAGAAGACAAGCTCATAGCAAATGAATGAGTATGCACTTGAGTTTCAAACTCATGTTCTATTGGAAGGAAGAAGTGACTCAAGTTTTTAATAGATAGATGTTGCTCTAAGTCCTGTTTCACTTAGTTACAATAGGCGTTTCATTATTTTTGTTTTGTTTATATTACTGGAAGCACAGGTTCATCTCACTAACTGCTTTGTGTTTATGTTTTCTTTTAATATAGCAACTACTCTCAACTTACTCCAAACAATTTGATTTTGGGCGTACCTTTTCTCTGTTAAGGAGAAAAATCCCTTAGGTTTCCATTCCTTCTCTGATGATGAGTGATTTGAGGAGAGACACTGACATGTAAACAGAAGGATGATTTAAGAAGGATGAACTTGGAAATGGAAAAGATGTCAAAGGAGAAAAGGTCCTTCTCATCTGACCTGTCATTTGGAATTGTTTTTTCTTTTGTTGTCCAGGAATACTGTTGGGACCAAAGAGGAGGGTGTTACCACTGTGAAAATCAAGGGAAGCTGAGAGTTTTGCTTGCAGATTTTTAAACAATATCTTAAAAGTCTGTTTTATGGAACCAAAGCTATTTCAAAAGCTATGTCAAAAGTTGCAGTTGCACATATTGTAGAGAGGTTGATGCTGATCTCTCAGGTAATTAGTGATAGAACCAGAGGAATGGCTTCGAGCTGAAACAAGGTAGGTTTAGACTAGACGCTAGGAAAAAATTCTTCATGGGAAGAGTGGTGGGATATTGGAATAGGCTGCCCAGGGAGGTGGTTAAATCACCATCCCTGGATGTAGTGTTGGGGCACATGGTCTAGGGGTGAACTTGTAGAGTAGGGTGAATGGTTGGACACAATGATCCCAAGGGTCTTTTCCAACCTGGATGTGATATATGGTAAGAGGAAATAAAAATACCCTTATGACAGGAAATAGCTTGTGCAAGTGTGTCACTGACAGTGAAATATAAGTAGTGGCCCTGAAGAGTTGCACTTTGACTATTTTGAGTGAGATAATGAGATGTGTGTTTACTAGACAAAAAATTACAGCAGAATGTGCAGTGGCAAAATGTAGAGGCCTGCATCCACTTTGGGAATTACCTTTCTTCAGGCAAGAATTCAATTTTTACCGTCCCTCTCTCAAATCTGAACTCTACCAACTGGCAGTTATACAAATATTCACAGCTGTACTAAAAATGTTATTTAGTTCACAACAGTAGCCATGGTTACCTGCATACTTTCATTGCCTTATTCATGTGTAATTCTTTTTTTTTTTTTCTGGAAATACCATTACCATGTAATATAATACTGTACAGCCTCTTGGTAACTTTTAAAGTGTAAGGAAAAACATTTTGCGGTGAACCTGAAAGCATATTATATCACGTTGGCTTGTACATGGAAGATCCCACCTTTAGATTCATTGCTAAGCAGAGAAGGGCGAGTCTGAACACTTTGTTACTGCAATTTCAAAATATAAATAGCAATATGTAAAATTCCTTGGCATTAAAAAGTCTTTGACAGTATTTTAACTGCACAACATTTAAATAGAACTAGCTCCTGCATGGTCCCTTTACAGGTGACACAGACCAGGCAGTTTCTGTCAGTACATGATAAAACAGCAAATTATTCTTGTTTACTCTTGCAGGAAATGTGAGCACAAGCAACTCCATGGTATCAGAAGGGAGGAAAAGTGCTATGATTTTATTCCTCTCTCTCCTTACTTGTATCTGTATAATTCAGTGCGCTCAGTGCAGGTGTGATGTACTTGAGAATCTGGTGTTTTCCTTCTGGTTGTGGAAACCAGTCTCTTTAGCATTGTTGCAGCAGAATTCCCAGCCATGTTCTAACCTTTACTAAGAAAGGAAAATAGTACTCAATCTTTCAGATATCTCAGATCACTTTGCAAATGAATTAGACTTTACAAAAGTATTAAAGACAGTTTTCTTCGGCTTGCTTTTTCTTTTATTTCTTCTTTTTTTTTCTTTTTTTTTTTTTTTTTGAGAGGTGCAACATCCGTTCTGAAGGAATAACATCACCTATCTCCGTTTGGAATAAAGGATATTTGCTTCTTTAATCTGTTGAATTTATCTGAGCTTTTTTAGAATAAGGTTTCTTACTGCTGTTACTGGTATTACAGAGAAAACTTACTGGACTAAATATAAAAATTGTATTTGAAGGTCATTTCTTTGGCATTTTTATGCAAACAGTGAAAACTAGGAATTTTATGAGCATTGCATAGAGATTGAACTGAATTTCTAAACTCAAATTTAAAAATTACTTGTGTAACCTCATGAAACCTTTTAGAAGGCATGATAGAATTTTAATATACTATCCAGACCTGTTTTCAATGCGTCTCCCACGGCAAGAAGAAGGATGGCATTAAGATGAAAATTTCTATAGCGAAGCCGGCTGTTACCACAGTCTGGCTTCTGTTACTGCCGTAGCGCTGCCAGCTTGCAGCTATTTATAGGCATTAGCCTATATCTATCTATCCATGCACACGGATCTATTACTCTCTTCAGAAGTAGTTGTGTTCCTAAAGAAGTTGGTCTGAGGTTTCAAGCTTTATTTTTCCTTTCAGAGGCCAGTTTCTTCAGGTGTCCTTATTACCCATTAGTAGGAATGTGGCAGGCGATCTCCCTGCCTTGCGCCAGCTTTCCTGCATTGGCCTACAAGCTGGAAGGCTCACTTGCAATCTTTTCAAAATCTTCAAAAATAAGTTTCTTACAGTACAGGGCTCTCTCCATCATCTTAGGATTTTCACGTCTTTTCCTCCTCTTCTTAAGTAAAAAATGATAACACAGAACTCTTCAAAACCAATAGTCAGTTCCATTCAAAGCTACAACTTGTCTCAGTTAAAAAAAAAAAAAAATTAAAAAAAAAGTTCTGTCTTTGTCAGACATCACAGCAACCTTTGGTTTACTTCTGGCTGCAATGGAGTCTTTTGGTACCATGCAAGATTTATGGCAGAAATAAAACCTGCTCTGTTTCTTTTTCCTGTTGATGAATGCTGAGTAATAAGCCCTTTCCCCAAGAGCCAGTCCTTGCTTGGGGCAGAGGTTTTAAGTTTGCTGCACTACAGCAAACACGGCTGCACTACACGGCTGGAACCTCGCGTGGTCTGCACCATTCTCTTAACACTTCATGCCTACATACACCCAGCCGTAAATTAGATACAGGCCAGCCAAGCACAGACTTTTTGCATCCCACACTACATCACCTTTATCTATGGCATAAATCCCCAAATGAGATATACTCAGGCTGCAGCCTAGGGGTGCATTATGTCTTCTCATACAACACAATGATGGAGTACTATGGGCAGCAAAAAGTTCTGATGGCTGGTAAATTTGCAGAGATGGTCTCAAAACTAAAACTGAGATAGTAAAATAGCAGAACAAGTATTTGACTGATATAAACCATCATGTCTTTTATTCTCACATTCTCAGTTCTAAAGATTATTTCTCTGCACATGGTTTAGGCATATTGGTGATCTCATGGAGGAGGGTTTTTCCTGCTTGAATAGGGTGGGAATCATTCTTCAACTATTAAATTGGTTCTTTTCCCTGCTAGTGGTGACTTTTTAACAAATTTCTTTGTAATCTCTTGGCTTCTTTAGTAGTTACTTGTGGTGGTTTGCTTTTGAAGAGCATTTAACTTATCCTTGTTTTCACCTAAGATTAGCTTGAATGTTAAACAAAGATATTTCTGCATAAGTTTTTTTGCACCAAATAAGGCTTAGGTAAATTTATAGCTGACCTTCTGGAAAGGTAGTAAATTCTAGCATCCATGACTTGTGTTAGCAACTTAAACCCATTTTCCTGGCTTTACTCAGTGCTCCCCCCTGCTTTATTTATCTTATTCCTTCTTTTATGCAGTTGCAAAAAATACATACATATGTATATATCTTTATCCCTGATGCAGTGCTTTGTCCCTCAAAGACTTGAAGCAACATGTTCAGTTGCTTTCCATGGCAGCAAATCATGACTTTGCAAAAACAGAGGTTCTTTTCAGTTGTTGGTATCCAAGGGGGAGTTGCAGCCCTACAGCATCAAGTTTTGAGTTTTAGCTGGGACTTCCATCACTCATATGTACTTAAGCTCTTCTAAACAGAGGTGCTGTCACGCTTAAATTATTTTCAGCTTTTGACCTTTTCAGTTGTGAACTTACAACCACTAAAACATGAGGTTTCCCTAGTAATTATGTCAGAGGACAGGTTGAGGTGAAATGTCTATGTGAAGAGGAAGGGAGAATAAAGTCCCCCATACAGTATTATCTGGGTTTCCGGTGTCCAGTTAATACAAATAAATCAGTTTTACTAGATTTTGTTGGAGTGTTTTCGCTGCTAAAACTCAGACCGCAAGGGGAAACAGTTAACAATCTCCAGATGTGAAGCAGAAAGGACCATCAGCAGCACAGAAAAATTGTATCTTTCTCAGTGAGGAGGGCTACTGCAGCTGGGATTCACAGAGATACAAAGAGAAGGCAGCTGCTCTGAGAGCATAAGAGAGTCAACTCGCTATGTTCATGGCAGGGCATTTACCAAACCCAGTGTCCTTCTAGACTTGCAGGAAGGGAGCTGGTGAGCTACCAAGGGAGAACCTTGAGCTGTCTGGCACACACCTGAAGCCAAGGTTTGATGTTTACCTGTTGTTAGTGCCTGGGGAAATGCCACCTGGGGTGTGTTGAGTGAAGCCTCATGGGACTGAAATGAACTTAAAATCCTCTTTCCTTTCTTTTGCAAGTCTGTCCACAGGGAGGCCTTGGACAGCATTTGACTCTGTCTCCTTCTCATGTATTTACCAAACTCTGGCCGCATAGAGGCTTTGTAAGGAAACTAGAGGTTGGGACAAGGGGTTGGTTGGAATCTCTCCACTCACCAGATACTCTGTGACTAAGTGCTTTTGTTTCACCATAGCCTTTTCCACCTTCTTAATTGAGAATCTGGATAATGATGATACACAGGGCCTTTTTCAGAAAATTGTATGGACCTGTTGACTTTTTAGGAGCATCTGGGTGGCTAAATGAGATGTCTCACTTTTAAAAGGCTGATGTTTAGTTGCACTGGTCCTTACTCAAGTTCAGGGAAAATGAATAGGCATAAAAATATGTCCACCACCAAATAGCCTAAGGTGCAGTACAGAAAGTTGTACTTAGAACATGCTATTATGGACGTATTTTTAGGGAGTATTCCTGTTGCACGATGTTCTGAAAACATCTCTGTTTGCCTCAAGGGAATGCCCATCTGCCCTTCTTATGATGCATGGGAAAAAAAAAATCATTGTGGTAAAGGCAAATGGAGACTTTCCAATGTCTAATATCCATCCTGGTTTTGTTCCTAGTACAGCAACTGAAGTGATGTGTTTGTGAGAATCATACTGGTGTACAGTCGAAAGAGAAGAAGGAGAGATTTCAACTTTTAAGGTCCTATGATTTCAGAAAGGGACATTTTTATCATTCTAAGTGTTTCTGGTTTGCTATTAAGATTCCTTTTTGAAATGTTTTATAGTTTATCTGCAGTGGCTGCAATCCTGCTTAAATCCCACCTGCAATGCCTCTTTCCAAATACTCTGCCCATTCAGCTGGGCATTATTCTTTCAAGGAACTGTCCACTCGCAGAAACTAATGACACAGGACACTTTCAGCAGCTATCCTGTGCAATAAGTTGTATGTGCTGGTATTGGTCATGCCCCAGTCCTTCTTACTGACTATTTCTTTAGGTAATCTCTATGAAATATATAGATAATGCTTTAGTATCCTATGCTGGTGCCAGTATTTTGGGGCTCTTCACCAGATGTCAGCAGACTTGAGGGTAAGCCTGAAAGCATTAACATACAAATGGTCAAGATTAAAAAGAGCTGAGGCTCAGAAATATGCAAGTTTTGGAATTTTGCATTGGTAGTTTAATCCTTAGGGCCTGAGTTTTAAGATCTTCTTCACATCATAAAGGATTGGAGAACCTTTTTTACTGAATAAAAGCTGAGATATTCAACTAACCATGTAAATTGAGGATCTGATGCCTTATGAAAATGGGAGGTCAGCCATTCTGAGGAGAGACTGTGTCTCAGTAAGTATAGTCTGGTACAAGGGAGTTTTTGCTTGAAAGGTTAGCTTATCATTTTTTATTTTAATTTTGTCTTTCTTATTTGTATTGAGTTCTCTGTATAATATAAACTTCTGCTGCTTCTTATAAATGTTAAGATACTTTTAGAAGTATTATTCTGTGTTTATGTTTCTGGAGGAGTAGTTAATCCTTTCTCCTGTATTAATTCCTTCACAGCACCTACCGCTTTGGGTCAGAGTGTTGCAATGGACTAGACATCTGAATTTTGGTTTTGGTTTCCACTTCTACTTCATTACTTTTTCACAGCATTAATTCAGTCCTGTGGCATAAACCCTTTTGGAAAACATTCTTCCCTCAGGACCATATTCCATCTTTGCTCAAGTTGTGCTTTTCTTGTCAATGTAGAGCTCTGTGCTGAGAAATTAAGGTTTTCTGTGTGTTACTCCCTATACTTCCTGTAAAGGCCAACCATATGGTGGCAATTATACTAGCACCATGCACTTTATTTGCACTTCTTTGCACGTCCAATGCACACTGTTACCACCTTTGTCATTATTCTGCTCTTTAGATGCTGAGCATAGAAAACAGTGTGACCACATCACGCCTTTTGCAGTTGGAATTGCTTTGATTTGGTTCAAGCTGAGAAAAAGAGCCAGGTCATTGAGCATGTGCTGAGAGTTTGATGGAAGAGAAGGCAGGTTATCCTTTCAGAGTATTTAAGCTCCAGCCATGACCACTGAGCATGGTTTGCGTGCTCATTCTTGCCCCAGAAGAAGAGAGTCCACTATACAGTTTGCCTCAGATTACTACATGCAGCAGGAGGAACTTATGCCTTGCTTCTGTAATAGGGGTGGTCACTGTGGACGGTTGTGTCCTGGTGCTGTATGGTAAAGCTCTTCTGCTAACATGCTGACTTGGTTCTGACAGCAGCGTGGCCACATTTAGCAAGCACTTGATTCCAGGGGACAGGCCTTGCCTCTTTTCCAGGCTTTTTCGAAGGGGCTGAGGTGGCTGTACTGCTGCTGGCTCTGGAGTGAGCACCATGGGTGCTATCTTGAAAATCCTTGCACCCTGTTCCAGCACATGGCACAGACACCCTTCTGTCCCCTTATCTGCAAAAATGCACTAGTGTGGCTGGCTTGCCAGGTGGGGGTAGGTGTGTCTGTATGGTATTTTGAAAACAAATGCAACTTTATTTTGTGTTGTGAGCTGCACAGCTTAGAGCATCAGCCAGTAAAAAGCCAGGAGCAGGTTATTAGGTTGGATTGTGCACCATGCTGGCCACAGCTAAACACTTCCTGGTTCATTGTTGGCACAGATTCATCCAGACTTAGAAACAGAGTGTGGTTTTGCCTACCAAAAAAATATCACGCAAACAAACCCAGACGTTCATTGCATTTAAGGTCTGTAAATAATATTAGATCATTTTGTCTGACCTCCTGTTCAAGAGAGGCCATAACATTTCGTTTCCACCTATAGTGAGACCAGTAATTTTTGTTTCACTGAAGTTTATCTTAACAAAAGGCAGTTGGTCATGATCTGAAGAGATAAAGAATCTTCAGTTTTGCTTAGCAGTTTGCTCCTGCCATTATTCATTGTCACCATAAATTTTTTTTCCAAATTTCAAACCTGTCTGACTTCAGCTTGTTATGCTGCTATGTTAAAGAGCCCTTTATTCCTTGTTTTGTATCACTCTTTTCCACATTAGGAGAGATCTTGTGTGTGTCTCCTTTTGGATAAACTGATCAGGGTAAGACCTCTGAGAGTCTCATCTCAGGAAACTCTCTGCAATCTCCCAGTAGCACCAGTGGCTCTTCTTGCCCCTGCTCCAATACCCCCCTTAACAGAGGGCACCTGAGCTGTCAACATGTTGTGATTTCCATGGCTCTCGGGGTCTGGCATTCCCTCACAGGTCATTTTGATCATCCCTAGCAAATCAGCACACACACAAGGTGAGACAGTCAGCACCTACCTTTCATGGAGAACAGTACTCCTTATTATTGTGAGAGCAAAGCCTGACAGAGAAATACACCATTTGTGATAAACTCCTTACATGTGGTTGTCCTAGCTGAGTAGCTGCAACACTTGAACCACTTCTGGTGCTATGAGAGACAGATGTGAGCTCATCACTTGCTAATGCCACTTTATGTCTGCATGCAGTTCCCTGGCCTTGGACTCATTTTAATGCCATCTCAATCCCTTACTCTTCTTGCATTCCAAAAAGGTCTCCCTCAGGAAGGGGAACAAATTCTGCAGCTTAGTTTACCTGACTGGAAGTTTGCATTAACTATTCCTCTTTTTTCCTGTGTAGCCTCAAATAAGCCGGTCTCTGTTTCTCTCTTTTTTAGATAGAATGATAGAGCTTACCAAAGATATGTTGTATGTACTTATACATGTTTTGTACCAGTAGATCTAATATATATATATAATATAAATATATGTATATTCAAACATTTTAAATTTGGAAGTCACAAAATAATTCATTCTTAGTTCACACCTGAACTGCATCTTCTGATGATACTTACCAGTGGCACTTGTGTTTCTCCAAACTGGTCCATCTGAGAGGAGGTAAAACTGCATCATGAGATGTGTTGTCTAGCCAGAAGCTCAATCAACAACCTAGAACTGGTCTGTGGGGTGCTTGAAAAACTAAAGTTGCTTCAAGACTACATTGTTCTGGAGGGGTGCTGGGAGAAGGCAGAATGTCTCCAGTGTAGCCATGCTGAAGTAGCCTGAATGTATCTTTTAGATAGGTCATGAGCATGAAAAAACTGTGTCAAATCAGAAGACAAATTTTCAGTTAAACTCTGTTTTCTGTCAGAAATTCATTCTGAAAGAGATTTTCTAACCCCAACATGCAACTCTGTGACTATTTTAATAGTGATGCTTTTTCAGCCTCAGTTATGGGGTTACATGAAGTACCTTGAGGTTTTGTTTTGGTAGTATAATACAGAATTTTTTGGCAGCCTTCTATTGCGCTTTTGATTACATAAACACTTGTTACAGCACCTTAAAGTTTCAAAGTAGTTCCTGAAGATAGCAGGGAATTACAGAAGGGATGATCTTAAATTAGCCAGCCACAGTATATTGCTTACCAAGGGTGACCTGGAATTTTGGATGGAGTAAATCCCAAACTGGGGAAAAGAAGTTCAGGGAGTCACTTCAGAAATGGAGTCTGAAACTTTGTATTTAAACTGTGCTGGGAATTCAGCTACTTGTAAACTTTCCAGGAGCTAGCATGAGAAAATCCAGCTATAAAGACAGGTTGGAAAATGGGAAGTCTTCCACCTGCATGAGGGTCCATCATGGAACCTTACACATAGGGCTCAGTGACGCACACATTTGAAAAGAATGGTTTCCTTCAGTTGCAGCATAAAATTCTGTGGTCTGTGCACTGCAGGAGGTCAAATGGCATTTGGAACGGGCTCTCCCAGCCTGAAGTCGGTCAGTCTGCACAGCAGTGGTGTTGCAGCCTGGCAGGTGAATGTGCATAGGTGCACTTACTCAGGGTTACAATCTCAGAGCTTGCCTGTGTTCCCATGTGCTGCATCTTGCACCAGTTTGCAGTAACTGATTCCCATCACTCCTGAACATGCACCCAGGGCTGGGGTGCAGCTGTGCTATTATATTTGGATGAAGGGGTGGGTGGGTAGCTGAGGGCATTGATTAACCTAATTAATTTCCTCACTGAATTTGTATTAGCCTTGTAATCCATTACCACTCTCATTTGCTTTTCCTGCATGTTACAGGCCAATCTTCCTTAGAGGCTTTAGCTATCAAATTATTTTACATACAAACAAAACAGCTTCTCTCTGAAGCTCCCAAGAGCTCTTCTGATGAAGTCTAAACAAACAAGCAACTGAAAATACTTCTAATAAGTTTAAAAAGAAATAATCATGATTATGGAGTTTAAAACTATCCCAGGTGTTGCTGTGGTTAAGTTACTGGCTGTGTCCTCAGCTTTGACATGGAAAGCCAAACGAGGAGGTTATTCTGCTGCTTAGAGGAGAGATGAGCATCATTTCTAGCTTCTTTCAGACTTTCCTGTTAGTAGAAAGGAGGCTGCTTCTGTCTTGCACTTCTTTCAAATATGCCTTTGGAGGTCTGCAAATCCCAGTGGATCCTGTGATTACATTTTCCAGGATTCCTTCTAGATGAGATCGAGCAAAACTATGCCCTGCCCATGCTGTGGTCCTCGCTCTGGGGCACTGCAGGCACTCCGCAGTCTGGACTCCTTCCCAAACCGCAGGCTGCCACCCCAGACCGCTTCCTCTTGCCTTTGTCCCACATCTCTGCTTTATTTAAGACAACTTATGGAAATGGGTTTTCTGGCCTCTGTTCTGTCTTAAAACACCAGTGTACACTTGCACAGCCTCTGAACTGGAACAGGAAGACTGACAGACTCTGTTTCCCTCTAGAAGGAGGATCAGAAATGTCAGAGGTTGCTGTCTTTTTTTCAGCAGCGTCTTCAGAGTAATGCAGCTGGAGGGGATAGAGCTGGAATATGCTGAGTTTTCATAGTTCTTCTTTTCTAGTTTGCTATTAGCCAAAGATTTCCTTGTTATCTCAAATCCCACCATAACCACCAAAATTGTTGTTTTCATGCCTTTCCTTGTGTTGCTTTTGGATTGCAGTATGAACTGCAACATAACAGATGTGTGTTCTTTCTGCGTGTTCATGGTTTTTTCTTTATTTGAAAATTCCTGGTCTGACCTTGTAAAATCTAAGGCCTTTCAGAAAAGATGAATTAGAGCCTTTAGCTTCCAAAATATCTCTCACACATAGACATCTGGGTACACACACCCATACTGATTACGTTTTCTTATAAATAATTTGTTTTTTACAAAATGTTTCCTAATATATTTTAAAGAGAAAAACAAATATGGTATATGGTGTCATATGAGTTATTAAATGTCTTCTTTAGTCAAACTTGGTGATTACTGGAAGTATGACTGGCAAATATAAAATGTGTTTGAACTTGAGAACATGGGCTTCTGGCAGACAAGGACATTGGTTATTTGGGCCTTAGCTTCCATATAGTGTGAGTCAAGTGAAACTTGGCACTAGTTGTACTGTTTAGTCTTTAAACATTTTTTATAAGCCTCCCTTTCTCTCAGTGAGATTAGATCAGCCAGTGAGATGATACCCAGATCAGCATGGACTTGTGTTTGTTGTTGCAGTAGTCTGTGGAATATAACCTCAGAAACAATAATAAATTACATTCTGAAAGGAAAGAATTGATTAAAAATTTGTCAAGTTTGCCTCCATAGACTTATACCTCATTCCATTTCTTAAGAGTAAGTTAGAGAATAGCCATATAAGTAAGTAAGAAAAAAGAAAAAAAAAAAATCCACCCCACTCTTAATTTTGGTTTCTCATCCCTCCCAAATGCAATCTTCTTACAAAATCAAGAGCATATCTAGATGAAAGTGAGAGGTGTAACCAAAGCTCCAACCACAACACTCCAGTCCTTCCACATTACTAGGTACAGGAGACTTGACTAGGTTTTTGGGTGGAAGATGGGATGGCAATCTCTAAATGATAATTATAAATTAAATGTGAAGAAATACATAGTTCACAGGTGTTAGAGCTGTGGGCAAGTTTCTACACTGAGCTTCTGAAAGCTTCAACTCATGTCCTAGAGAACAGAGAAGGAATGGAGTTGTTAGGCTCTCCTGAGGCCCTCCCATGTCTTCTTTGAACCATGTGCTGAAAAGACTCATGCAATGATTTATGTTCCCTCAATCAGTGATTTACACAGGCTACCTACTGGACTGAGTGAGGTGTGAAGTTCTAGTTGTACTGTGAGATATATCTCTACTTTGGTATACTTCATGTTTAAAGCTAGCCATACAGCTGTCCTCATGGAGTTTCTGTTAGAGGGATCTTTGCTCCAGGCACTTCTAGTGTCCCTTTTTACCATTTACGTCCTTTTCACATAGTATGAAAGCAAAACAAATATAAGTAAGGACATCTTCTGTATTGTTTTCCTTTTGATGAAGTTAAGCAAGCTTCATTAGTTCTCTTGGATTGTTCTTGAAATAGTTCAAGTTCATTCTTTTCCTCAGAGGGGCCAAATATACATCATTATGTATCAAAATGCTAGATAATGGGCATAACAAGGAAAATCTTACAAAATGTGCACAAATTTTGTTCTTGTCTCTGAAAGATATTTAATTGAGGTTGTGTCTTTAACCTTCCTGTGCTGTGAACATACTCTGCTAACCCTACAAAACATATTTGATGTAGCTTCTTTTTTTAATATATGCAATGAAATCTTACCCCTTTGGCTTCAGTACAGATCAGGCCATTCCTTTCAGTGCAGTGAGGAATTACCCAATGGTTTGCTTTTTAAGAAGCACATTCGTAGCTTTAAAAATACATATAATGAAACTTTTCTAATCAAAATTTTAAAATGTTTTTCTCAAGTTGTATTGAATTGCTCTTTGATATTTGCCTGCTTTATTAAGCTCTTTCCTCGTCATATGTCATCTTGTCTGCTGTCAAGATGCGGTGTGAATTTCTTCACAGCAGTAAACAAAAATGCAGAAACTTGCTTTCAGTCACTGGGCTTAAAAAAGTAAGTACTGCAGTCTGAATTGCCAGATACCCCAAAGTGCTGTGTTTCTTTTAATCAAGTCACTTGAACATGGACGTGCTGAGAAAATTGAAATGTATGTTTTCGGAAATGTGGCAGAACTGAAGGGATGGGCAGTGCGTGTACACAGCTGAAACTGGACGTAGGTGGTGAGCAGACACACACTGTGCCTTCCTCTAGGCCAAGTGCCAAACAGAGTAGATCAGAGGACTGGGTCTATATAGTTAATCCTATGTTGGTTTATGTCTAATATCCTGATTCTGTTACCTGCTGTCTCCTCACTTAGTCACTGACTCTTAAACTCTTCATTCATTTAACCTCAGTCAAGTTTTACAGTTGATGAACACATGGAACACCTTACGGAGACAGACTACTGAGGAAAGCAATACTTTTTACTTTTTGTTGAAAGAAATTACTTTTATTTGGACTGTACTTAGCTTTGAAGAGTAGTTACTGGCTTTATCTGAAAATAAACACATGTAAGTGGGCTATAATTTTTAACATATATTAGTAAATTCTTACGACTTCATTCCTCGATCCAGCAGAAGATGAAAAGATAAACCATGACAGAGAAAACTGGTGTTCTTATACTAATGTAATTTCTAATTTTGGTTAACAGACTGAAAGAAAATAATTAGAAACACATGCATGTGTTTCTATGGCTTAGGAGCTCAGTGCTGTTTATTCCTGATATTACAAGTTTGAAATAAAAGGAAGGGACTTTAGTTGATGAAATGCTGACATTTTCACCTGTAATCTCACCAAGATATTGTCTGTGTACCGGAAAGAGTCAATGACAGTTTTGTATGTTAAATCCCTTTCTCTCTGGTGACATGTGAGCTAATAACGGTTCCTCAAGACTAAAAAGTAATTAAAAACTAAGTCGTTGCAAAATTGCGACACCTCTTGTTATCAGTGTGTCACCAGTAGAGTTTTCCAGTTAGTAAAACGTTTGAACAGTGGTTCGATCAGCTGGATTGACACAATATTGCATGGGTCAGGGGAAGGCAGCTACAGGTATGAAAGACTTTCTGATACTGAAGTCAGTGGATACAAGTTTTCTCATTTTCTTCTCAGGCAAACTCTGCTTACATTCAGGAACCAACATTGAGGGTTGCCTGAGAGAGCACTCAGTAAAAATAACAGAAAATAAAGGCAGCCTGGATTTAGTCAATTGTGTATGTAAAATCGTATGTTCTGTTGTGTGGTGATCCCTAATTCCACCAGCTGAGGGAAGGGATGGACCTCCCTAAGTGGGCCAAGTTAGGTTGACAGCAGATGTAAATATGGGTTGAATATGGAGCCAGACCTTGAAAGACTGCAGGTTTAATGCCTTGCCCTGTCTCTGCTGTGGTGTTTGCTTATATGAGGAAATCATCATCTTAGAAGAGCTGCTTTTGACACCTGTTTCAGAAGTCCTTAAAAGAGCAGCCAGAGATCCCTGTGCCACCTCATGCCTTTTCTTCAACACACAGGAATTGAGTTCATATTTTCCAAAATGTGTCTCTTCCTCCTTTTGCATTGTTCTGCCCAGAAACCCAGTGGCATTTAGCAAACATCTCAAGCTGAAGCACTGTGAGGCTAGGGTGAATTTTCCAGTCTATATGGACTTTCTGGTCTCTGCTTGGTCTGCAGTGGAGTAATTAAAGCAAGCCAGTACAGGATGGGAATTAAAAAAGGGAATGTCCATTCAGAATATTACTATTTCTCTTCTTATCTGTAGTTTTGACTGCTTTTAAAAGGTGACTAAAAAGGCATTCTAAAACCAGAAACCAGCATGTTTCATGAGGCATCCAACTGTTCTTCTCTGGATTTGTCCCAGAAGTTTTATATTCCTCCGCCAGTTTTTTTGACCAGTACTTAGACTTATATGTCATGTGTCTCCATGCCTGAGCAGTGGCTATGAAGTGTTCCACTCGGCTGTTGGCACTTCAGCCTTGCTGGAGAGCCCCAGTCAAAGGTGGGTGCTGATAGACTAGATGTAGCAGATAGCACAACTATACATCTCGCCTGTGGCTTCTTCATCTGGTTGTGTCACATATGCTTTGCTTCTGATGAGTCAGAAAAGACCTGATACATGAGCAGTTCTCCAGAGGGAAATAAAAGAAATAAGAGAGGGGGATAATAGCATAGGAAGCCACAGGCAAGAGAAAGGAGGAGGAGAGGGCTGTGAAATGGCAAGGAAGGGGCAGCCAGAGCTCAAGGGTATAGTAGGAAAGAGCTGAGTGGTGAGCATGTGTCCAATCCAGCAGATGAGGAAAAGGAGAGTGGTGGTATGGAGGAGCCATTGGCCTGAGAACATGGCAGAAAGGTCCTGAAATCATATGGGATGGGAGGATGTCACATACAGGACTTCTGGGGTAAAACACTACGTACGACATGTTGGTCTGGAGAAGAAGAAGCCTGTGCTTGTGTTTGTCTGACAGGATGTCCCAGAAGCTGAAGGGAGAGGAAGATGGTAAGCTTATGAATGTGCTAAAGAAACAAAACTGGAAATGATTTTCACAGTGCAGATTGTAAATTTTGTCAAGAATTATGCTTCTTATAAATTGAAAATTGTAGATTTTAGTAATTTATGCCTCAATTTATTGCCTGATGATTCAGTAAGACATTTTGGATGCTGTTGCCAGTGGCGAAATGTAGCTGCAACAAAAGTTAAATCCTCTGGCTGTCTAGTAGCTTTTTGGTATGGCCTTCCCTCAAGGACTGGCTTTCTTTGCTTTGAGCATGCCAGAAGTAGCAGAGGTCAGTCAGGGACTAAAACTATTAGCCAGACTTGATAGTAAATGCTGTCCAAAAAATTCCTGGTTGAAAAAGTGGTACTCTCTCCTCTGCTAGAATATCCTATAAGTATCTCCCATGTAAAGCCTGTACCTCCAAAAAAAACCCAAAAACCCACATAAAAAAATGGAGAAGTAAGAGGAAGGAAGAGAAGGAAAGAGAAAGAGGAGGAAGGGGGGTGGAGAGGAGGGAAGAATGGATGGATGGATAGAAATGAAACTACTTGCCAGTTTTATTACTGTTGCATAGCTGGGATGGTGACAGAAATTTCCTCAGGCGTACCTGCCACTGAGGACAGCAACATAACTTTTCAGTTTGTCTCTTCTGTCTCTACCTCTGCTTTCCTTGTGGGCCTATTCATCCTTCACATTCTTTTAAGCAATTTAGGATTTTTGTACCTTGCCATGCAGACTGTAAAAATTTTCCAGCCCAAATCATAACAGTAAAAGTGAGACAGAATCTCTTTGGTATACTAACCTCAAAATACTGAATATTTCTGTACAACTTCTAGCAAAATTATATGAAGAAGGACTGTTTTACTGGAAAGGAAGGTGTTTTTTTATTTTATTTCTTCATTAGTTTGAACAACAGCACCATGTATATGAATCTATCTGTTTCTTTTTTCCACAGATCATTACTGTAGAGATTTTATGTTAGACATAACATAGAAAGTACAAACAAGTGGTTACCATGACATTGTTATAGATGTATGCAGAGTCACATGATTGTGTTCACTTTTCATTCTCTTTATTTAGTAATTTATAAGCTGAATGTTTTTCTAGCTTAAGTAGTGGAATTCAGTTTTAGTGATCACCACTTCTAGTAATTGCCTGGCTGCAGCAGAGATCAAATAATTCTGTTCCTGAAAAAATATTTGTTTAGTCTTCATTTGTTCCTCCTTCTCTATAGCTCCACTGTGGAGACAGGATGGAAGGCAGCCTCTATGCACATTTTCCTTGCTCACCCCTCACCAATGGGTCATGTGGATGTGTCTCTGACATGAGTTCTTTGGTGTCACAGCCTCGCATTAGCACTAGCCCTTTAGCCTCATCCCAGTGAGGTTTTTATCTCTGGTGCAGCACAGTTACTGCTCTTCACTGGAGAACATGCCACACCGTGGAGCAATTGGGAAGTAAACTTCTCCCTTCATCACCCAGCCCTTTCTGCTGGTGTTAATGATTTTATTTTTTTCTTTCCCAGCTGTGGGGGAAAAAAAACCCAACATTTTCACTGCTCTAAAAAGGTTCATTCAGACTTTCTGTAATAGTTCAAGTGGTTGGTTTTCTGCTGGCTTCTTAAATACATTACAAATCACAATTTGGAAAAAGTCCTAATGCAGTTCCAAGTCTTGCTGCTGAATTTGGATTCGTTGCCGGGTCTTACTCTGTAGCTCATCCTTAACAACTGACAAAATATTTACTCGGCACAGTGCAGAAAAGGCGAACTTTCTCCAAAATATTATACAGAGTTGGAGTCAGAACACAGGCAATGAGGCAAAAAATTGGACCTGCCCACCAACCCATTAGTTGAATCATTTTCCAGAATGTCATGAGAGCTTCATCAAATTGCTGTGCTACATAGCTGCTTATTAACGATACAGGAGTGGAGAGGGCAGCCAGGTCCCCACTAGTGAGGACAACGTATTGCAGATACAAAGTATTGAGCGCATATTTGCACAGGCAGTTCCAGCAGGGAACATTCTTTACGATTTAATAAACAGCTACTTCATAAATAGGTGATTTCCCTTAACTGATCTCCTATGTTAAAAATGAACAGCAAAATCTTTAACCCGAGCTGTATCAGAGCATTGTTTCCTTTTCAGTAGTTTTTCAGTGTTAGTCTCCCCCTGGGGAAAGGATTATTAAACTATTAGAATCAGATTGGAGTTGATGAAGTGTGGTGTGCTGTGCTGTTGATCTCTTAATCTAGAAAACATGGGTTTAGTAGTATTTCACCCCTCTTTTTTGAGAAAACAGTGGAGGGAAAAAAATTGTAAATTTTTTTCAGCACAGAAAAGCCCATAGTGACAAAGCTGTAAGCCTAATAATAGTTTTCTTCTGCTATTATGTTGTCTTCATGTGATGCTTTGCAAAAGAGCCTCCTCAGTAATTACATTCCCTTGCCTTTTTGACAGCAGTACGTTATTTGGTTTTAGACCAAACAGTACAACATATCTCTAGAAATAAGATCAAACCTCACAGCAACCTTAAATGCAGTACATTGCAGTCAGTATTTCTGGCAGATTCCTTGGTTTCAGTGTGTTCCCCCCTACCCTGAAAAAATATATCAGGAATAACAAGGCATAGTAAAACTGAACAGAACTGTTTGCATAAGGCAAGAGGTTTTTGACAGTCTTAGTTGTAACTGCATTTATGTGCATTGATGTCGTGTCACTGTTCTTCCCATCTTGTTAAAGTAATAAGAAATATCCTGTCCCAGCCTCCTTAAGAAACAGCGTGGCACAGCTACTATAGCTGTAGAGATTTGGAGGGAGGGGATATGAGTGAGATTATATTCTTCTTTTTTATTTTTATTAATAGATTAGTTGTTTCTCTAATAACAATCACATGAATTTGGATGACTTGTCTGCATATTTATCTATTACCATCTTTTGTGAGTCCCTAAGAGAGCAGATTCTTTGGCGGGCCCTCACTGATGCAGATCAAAAGCATTTGTAAGGCTAGGAATAACCTATGGAAAAAGCAAAGAGCACTGTCATGCACTTGTTAAGTAAAACTTTGTGAAGTGTGCTCTGGTTTTGTTCCCTCTTACCTTCTGAAAAAGACATGGATGTCCTGCAGCTGACTTTTCCTCGGAACTCAAAACATTAAAATCAGTTGCGTAATGGTTTTCAGCCACCTGGGGTTTTTTTGAGATGTTTTGTAGCCTAAAGAAAATAGGACTTTTCAGGGTTGTTATTTTAAATGTTCTATTTATGTTACAGGAAACACAACAGTCCAAGTTGATTCAGTTGCTGACAAACTGGAAGCATGAACAAAAAAAGGAAGATAAAGTAACTCTTGGAAGGATTTTGTCAATTATAAATCCTCCAACAGTACAGCTGAATTTGTATTATTTTTATATAAAACAAGTGGGAAAAAGTCTATGCTGTATTTGAAGATAGTATTTCACTGGTAAATAAGAAAAACACCCACAAATCAACTAACATTTCCTCAAAAACCCTGTTGAGATGAAATAATGAAATAACTATCCGTATTGCTATTATCCCAGAAACCAAACTATCAATATTCAGGAAGCATGGAATCAGATAAAGTTTAAACAAGTGAACCATTCAAGTAAACGTCAACCACATTATTACTATTTTTGTTTTAGCATTGGGTTTTATCAAAGGTTGAGATTTTCAGACAATTGCATGAAAAGGTTTTGCCCACATCTTTTTTTTCTTAATGTTAATCGAATATGTGTGGCCAAGCCTCTGCCAGCTCTTTAAAAGTAACAGCAAATACATGGTGGGTTTTTTTTAAGGAAAATACACAGAATTTTGCCAAAGGAGTGAAAAAAGGTTTTTAAACATTTGGTCACTCTCTTTTTATCCAGGCTTCAAATGTATTTTCTGATGTGATGGAGAAATGCTAGCCACTTACAGAAACATGGGATTTCCCTGTGTGAAAACAAAAATGCAGAGAAACAACCAAAACCCAACAAGAACAAAAAAGAAAACCCTTGTGTAACTCACTTTCTCTTGGTAATTGATACAGTGGCTGCATTTCAGCTTCTTCCTCGAACAAAGTGCATTAGTGGATTTTGAAAATGTGTAAGAATCTGGAAAAGGGAAATAGATCTTTATTTATACTTCTATAAGGAAATATCATAATATGCCAGTTCTGTATCTTCTGGAAAAAAAATACCAAACAAACAAACAAAAAAACCCCAACAACCAAGAAACCCCACAATTATGCAGTGATTTTTTATAAAGGCAATTGACTCTGTAGTGTGCTATACCACTAGTGCTAGTTATGGACTTTATGTTGGCTCCTGGGCCCAGTGCAGTCTTGCTCTCACCTTCAGTATAGCTGCTTGGCCATGACATGGGCAGCACATCTCTCAGCCTGATGAAGGTAGGTTAGGCAGTTTCAGTACAGTATTTTTGGTTTTCTCTCCTGCACAACTCTTGCCCTTCCCTTATATTCCTACTTTATAATGAAGGTGGTGGTACAGTAGTTCCATTTATCAGTGAAAATCTGTGATCTGAAAAAAATTAATACCCATACTCCCAAGATAGAAATTATTACCTAGTACCCATTTCTAGTGCTTGAAGTGCTTAAAGACCACTTTGTCCTGCTTATGGAGTCAACTGTCTACTTTATAGTGTGGAAGTGATACTGGGTTTGGTATACATATTTTAACTTATGTATTTTACCATCACATTATTGTATGCCAATTGCTGGAGCAATCTAATAAATTCTACTTAAAGACTCAGACATAAATGTGGTTGCAATGAAAGCATCTATCTTTTCATTAGAAGTATAGCACTTTAATTCAGAAGTTTTCTACCTCAGATGATAATGTTTTCATATATAACATTTTGGTTTTACTGAGACACACTTTAAGTGTATTGCAATTAGAAATGTTCTGGAATCTCTGCTTGAAAAGCAGTGTGGAACATAATCTTACCAAAAGATCGTAATCTTAGCAAAAAACCCTCAACAGTGAAAGAGCACGTGAAGTCAGAAACTACTGCTATTTTGATTGAGAAACTGGCAAGTTGTGCTGTACTTTAATTATGCCCATCTATCAGTGGCATTTTTCAGAATTTTTAGAAGTGGTAGAAATGTGGGGTAATTTTCTCTGTCAACATTTATCCTGTCTTGGAATTTGTCATCAGTTCTGTGCATATATGTAGAGATAGATTGCTTTGTTTGGTGGGATAAAATTCCTGCAAGACAATACATTCTCTTGTTACAATACTCTTCACTGGCTGATATGTCCTTCCAGTAAGCAAGTAATCAGAAACCATCATAGGCAAGTTTTTTCTGACTTTCTTTCCCTCTTCCATCTGGAAGCTATACTGGAACATCCTTTAACTATCATGTTAGTTTACATGAGCTAAATTTGATGTGGCATGTAACACTGTTATCCTTAACTTCCTATCATCATCTGTTCCAGTTAGCATCTAGGTCCTTTAAATGTAGTAGTCTTTATCTGCCCTAATCTTTTCATGTTGAGTTATTTTATACATGGTAACAAACAATAATTTTGTGGTACAGGCAAAGCTGACTTCAGCTGACTTCCTTTTAATTTCAGTATAAAATTTCAGGGAAAAGAATCCTGTCTTGGCCCAGATGTCCCTGACCTTTGCAGACAATAACTTAGTACATCTATTACACTTTGTACTTACTTTGCAATCTGTATTATTTTTGCTGTGCTGGATAGCTGATCTGACACATCCACTTCTCAGTTTTATGAAAGAAAAACCTGTCATTCCCTCCCTGGCCATGGCCTGTTTTGTAGTATTACCTTAATTACTGCTTGGAAGTTGGTTGTGTTAAAGTCAGCACACCACTTCCTCTGTTTATTTCATAATTAGGTATCTTTTAGGGTACAGAGAACACTGGCAGCACAGGTGACACAACTTCAACCAAACAACCCTGCCAGTGTAGAGATTGTGTCAGTTGCCTTCTTTAGCAGTGGTCCTGTACCTGACTGGGAGTTTTGCTTCCAAACTTGAGAGGATTTCTTTCCCACCTTTTTGGTTTGGTTTGATTGGGTTTTAATTTGAAACATAACTGGGACCAATAATAGGTAGCTAAGTATGGTAAAATAAAGCAACAAGTCCCCAGAGTTAACACTGTTGGAGAAGAAAATGCTAGCTAGGGTGTAAAAGATTCCTCATTCAGTCCTAATAGTACTTAGCATACTGAAAAAATAACAAGCTGGTGAAAAATGCCTGTGACCTTGGTGGCTGGCTGTAAGGCTGCCTCTCTTGGATAATTCCCATTTGAAAGCCCTATTTTCTCTTGTGATGTGCAGAGGACAGATCCCGTTTGATGTTCATGACTGAACGTTAGGTACCAAGGTATGGGTAAAGTAACAGCATTGGTTTTGTCCTGCTCATGAACCTCAGAGACAGATGACATCTTTAGTATCATGTAAAAGTTTTCCTGCACAGTCAAACTTCATCAGCATTGATAACAGGAAGCTGACCAAGAGGGAGAAAAAGGTGACTGCTGTGAGATAGGCTCTCTTGAAGGTTGACTCCATGATGTTTGTGTCATTTCTGCTGGCTGTGATCTAGAATATAGATGCAATAATAAACATCCCTTTTCAGTCTTAGCACCCCATGCTGTAAATTCTAATCTTTGGAACTTAAGAATGATGCATGGATGGCAGGGAACCTACCCTTCCTTCTCCTACTTCACTTGCAGGAAGTTTCTCCCAAATGTGTAGGCAACTTCTCAGGTTATGAGGAGAGAGGAGAGGAGAGGAGAGGAGAGGAGAGGAGAGGAGAGGAGAGGAGAGGAGAGGAGAGGAGAGGAGAGGA
>JANHGN010013416.1:0-15666 GCA_024605025.1 Megaceryle maxima
ACAAACAAAAAAAAAAAACAAACAAAACAAACCACTTTACCAAAGAAAAGTGGATTAAAAAAAAATCTCACAAAAAAAAAAAAAAACAACCAACAACAACAAAACCCACAAACAAACAAACAAACAAAACCAAAATTCCAGAAAGACTGTAAGGAAATTAGTAATTTAATCCATGGCAGATTTGTGGTCATTACACATTTATATAGCTATTAGTGAAAATGTCTAAAATCAAGTTTAAAAACTTAATGCAAATTGAGTTGATATTAATATGATTTTTCCTATACCTAGTGAACAATACAGTAACTGTGTTTAGTCAAAATAATCTGTTAAGTGCTTCATTGATCCTAATGTCGAACAGTATATTGTGCACTGCATCTGAAAAAGTCACCATTGTAGATGAAAATAAACCTTATAATTTTATCACTTCCATTAGAAATTGTTTTGAAGGGACAGCCTCTTTGTACCTAGCATTCTGCCTGAATTATTCCATCTCTATCCGCACAACTGTGATCATTAGTGCATCATGAACAGAAAAGCAAGTTGCCTTTTATTAGCATTGAACATAAACAATGTTGAACCTCCATTTTCTTTTGCTGCTCTTTGATTTGCCTCTCTTTTAGTACTATTTCATTATTTCACCATGGCAATGACATGTATTAGAATCTCCCCAAAGCACTTATGAATTGTTTTCATCACCAGCAGCTTGTTAATGGCACATGAGGAAAAGAAACTAAACTTTCCCCTCAATGCTATGCAGTTCCTCTAAATACTAAAATGAAACCCCAAAATGATTTAAAAACAAGTGTCTTGTCACCGATCATATAGTTTCAATTAGGGACAATTAATTCTGTTCATACAAGTCTTTGAGATTTAAAGAAGAGGCTGTGCTCAGAAGCTTGTTTTCTTCCCATCAAATGCATGTCTGAAAATAGTTAGGCATTTTGCAGCTGGTAAACCAATTCATTCTTAGATTAATCTTAATTTATTTCGAGCATTTTATTTCTTGCTGTGTGTTCTGAGAGTCAGACAGTTAACTGAATATCACAATTTCCCTATTTTCAAAATAAGGCTGATATAACCTGCCTGATGGAGGTCTCCTAAGGTTACTACAGTGGCCACAAGTTACAAGGCACTGTAGAAGAGCTTTTGCTTTGCAGGAGACCAAATTTGTGATTTCTTTTGGCTTAAAAGCAACTCCATGAATCAAAGTGCTTTGTGCAATCCTGAAATGAAAAATGCTACATAAAGAAGTTATTATTATGAGTTCTGTCTCCAAGCCGTTAAAAGCTCATATTTCTTTTGGATAGAGGTGGTTATGAAATTCTAGCTATAATGCAGAAGAAAATGCCATGCACTTCATTGAACTTACTATCTGTTGGTTGGAATTGGCATGGCTTCATCATAAACCACACTTACCACCAGAAAAATGGTTTGGTCAGTGAAAAGTTTGAAAGATATGTGCAATGACATGAGTGGACCCACAATGGGACTTCAGCAACATATACCAATATTTTCCTTAAGGAAAAACAAAACAAAACAAAACAAAACAAAACAAAAAACCACCACAAAAACGGAATAGGGGCATATGAGAATTTGACTTTTACCAAGACTTTTCAAGCATTATTTCAAGTACCGGTCATTAATCACATGTATTTTTATATTGCTGAGTTTATCCATAGGCTCCAAAACCATGAAACCTCACAAGGACTCCACATCCTACAAATGTTTGCTAGTGTATAGACCCAAAGGAAAACAACTGAAAACCATGTTGAAATTCAGCATTAATTGATTTTGATGTTATTTTAGTCCCGTTAATTTTGGCCACAAAATTTATTAGAGCAGATTTTTTTTGTTTGTTTAGACAAAACAATAATGTTCACATTTTCCATTTGGGCCAGTTGATATATGAAGGCTCTGAAGGGCTGCTGAGCAAAGTAATGGTATATTTTCTAGGAGGTTATAAAACTGTCAGTTCTGGCTGAGATGTTTCTGAAATAGTCTCACTCCCTGGTGTTAACCTTTCACATATGTATTCTGTATGATCTGACTTCCTTTAATTATCTCATTCTCCAAATAGTGTTTTGCTTAAGCATTACCAATCAAGGAGTTCTAAATAGTAAGTTCTTCATTTTTTAATGCAACACCTACACGTACTTTAATACTTCACTTGGAAAATTTCTGTTAACTCTTAGAGATTTATGCTGGTTAACTTCAGTAGCTACAGCTTTGAATTTCAGAGTTACAGAAATAAATTTAATGCCATGCCCTGGTTCTGAAGATTTACTGTGACACTCTCAGGTGCCTGAGCATGAGCTGCGGCCCAGAGCTGAGGCAGGGAGGTGAGACAGGGAACCCTTGCTTTGCCATCACACCAGCCTCCCAGCTCAGCTACTTTGGGGCCACAGGGCTTGTGACCCACATAGTTAACCCTCTCTGTCAAGGTAAAGAGAAATCCTCTTCTTCTTCTTTTTTTTTCTTTTAGAGAAACAGAAAATGCAAGCATGCAATGGTACACATTTTTCTTCTAGCAGCTAAGTGCAAGCCTGACTGCTCTGCAAAGAGATTTCACTACAAGGAGGAAGCAAGTTCTGGAAAACAAGTTGTATATTCATATTGCAACTTTTCTGATCCAGACCTGCTTAGTGGATGATGGAAGAGCTGTGGACATTGTCTGCCTGGACTTTAGTAAAGCCTTTTACACTGTCTCCCACAGTATTCTCCTTCAGAAACTTATGGTGCAAGGCTTGGATAAATACATTCTGCACTGGATAAAAAATTGGCTCAATGGCTGGGCCAAAAGAGTGGTAGTGAAAGGAGCTAAATTTGGCTGGCATCTGGTCACAAGTGATGTTCCCCAGGGTTCTGTACTGGGTCCTGTTCTCTTCAATATCTTTATTAATGATCTGGATGAGGGGATTAAGTGTACCCTCAGTAAATTTGCAGATGACACCAAGGTAGGTGGGTGTGTTGATCTGCTAGATTGTAGGGAAGCTTTACAGCAGGACCTAGACAGGTTAGATCAGAGCCCAAGGTTAGTTGCATGGGGTACAACAAGGCCAAGTGCCAGGTCCTGCACTTGGATCATAACAACCCCATGGCAAATTGCAGACCTGGGGATGTGTGGTTGGAAAGCTGCAAACTGGAAAAGGACCTGGGGGTGTTGATCAATAGTCGACCAAATACGAGTCAGCAGTGCACGCAGGTGGCCAAGAAGGCAAATAGCATCCTAGCTTGTATTGGGAACACTATGGCCATCAGGAATAGGGAGTTGATCATCCCCCTGTACTTGGCACTGGTGAGGACACACCTTGAATATTGCATTCAGTTCTGGGTCTCTCACTATAAGAAGGACATAGAAGTGCTGCAGTGTGTCCAGAAAAGGGCAACAAGGCTCATGAAGGGCCTAGAACACAAGTCCTATAAGGAATGGCTGAGAGAGCTGGGGTTGTTTAGTCTGGAGAAGAGGAGGCTAAGAGGAGACCTTATCACTCTCTACAACTACCTGAAAGGAGGTTGGAGCAGGACAGGGACAGACACTTCCCCCTGGTGACATGTGACAGGACCAGAGGGAATGGATGCAAGCTGTGCCAGGGGACGTTTAGGCTAAGATGTTAGGAAACATTTCTTCACTGAAAGGTTATCAAACATTGGAATGGTCTGCCCAGGGCAGTGGTAGAGTTGCTGTCCCTGGAGGCATTTAAATAGTGTGTGGACTTGGTGCTTAGAGACATGGTTTAATGGTGAGCTTGCACTGTTAGGTCAAAGATCAGACTAGATGATCTCGAAGGTCTTTTCCAACTAAAAACTTTCTGTGATTGCAAATGAGCTGTTCCTAAAGGTGTTGCTGGCAAACATTAGTTCAAAGACAGTCAACTAGACTGCATGCTCTGTTAATATCTTAGAACAGCAGACTAAGGGAAAAGCTCCCTCAGTCAAGGGATGCAAAAGGTGCTGCCCCATTCCTCAGGCAGCGTCTCATTTTTAAATGAACAACCAGTTTGTTCCAGTGCTAACCCAAAAAGAAAAAGAAGTGTGGAGGTAAAAGAAGGAACTTGTTATATTGTTTGCAAGAGGTCAAAAATAAGCAAAAGTATCACTTGCTAATATCATCCTAGGCTAACAGAAATCAGTAACAGAAGTCCTGTATAAATACCACAGGACTTGGAACTTACCCTCATTCCTGTGCAATTGCCTCTGCCTTAAGCAGAGCATTTACAGATTATTCAGTCTGTCAGACAGCATCAGTTAAAAATAAATGCCACTAATTAGAAACCTGTCCTGGAGCATTAATTCATGTGGAAATGTTCCTTTCCAATGTAAGCTCTGGGGTGGGTGATGTGGCGCTAGTGTAGTCCATCCCAGGTTGGAACCCTGGGAAGCAGCAGGTTGTGGGCACTGAGGATGACCAACTACTGTTGCACTGGGTGGTGTGGAGCAACCCATATGCTATTGATGGCCTGGGACCCCCTACACCAAAGCATCCTCTGGAGTTATTGTTCTGTAACAGCATAGTTAGATTATCTAAAAATATTATCCTCCACAGCATTCTGCTGGAGAAGCTGGCGGCTCATGGCTTGGACAGGTGGACTCTACACTGGGCTAGAAAATGTCTGGATGGCCAGGCCCAGAGAGTGGTGGTAAATGGAGTTAAGTCCAGTTGGTGACCACTCACAAGCAGTGTCCCTCGGAGCTCAGTTTTTGGGACCAGTCTTGTTTAATAGCTGTATCGATGAGGGGATGAGGGGATCAAATACGCCCTCAGTAAATTCTCAGATGACACAAAATTAAGTGGGAGTATCGATCTGCTCAAGGGTAGGAAGGCTCTGCCAGAGGGATTTGGACAGGCTGGAGTGATGGCCTGAGATCAATGGGCTGAGGTTTAACAAGGCCAAGTGCCAGGTCATTCACTTCAGTCACAACAACCCCAGGCAACGCCACACTTGGGGAGGAGTGGCTGGAAAGCTGCCTGGAGGAAAGGGACCTGGGGGTGCTGGTGGACAGCCAACTGAACATGAGCCAGCAGTGTGCCCAGGTGGCCAAGAAGGCCAAGGGCATCCTAGCCTGTATCAGAAACTGTGACCAGTTGGGCTAGGGAGGTGATCGTGCTCCTGTACTCAGCACTTGTGAGACCACACCTTGAATATGGTGTCCAGTTTTGGGCACCACAGCACCAGAAGGACATTGAGGTGCTGGAGTGGGTCCAGAGAAGGGCAATGAAGCTGGTGAGGTGTCTGGAAAGCATGCCTTGTGAGGAGAGGCTGAGGGAACTGGGGTTGTTTAGTCTAGAGGAGACTAAGAGGAGACCTTAATGCTCTCTACAACTACCTGAAAGGAGGTTGTAGCGAGGCTGGTGTTGGTGTCTTCTTCCAAATTACTAATGATAAAATGAGAGGAAATGACCTCAAGTTTCATCAGGGAAGGTTTAGATTAGATATGAGGAAGAAATTCTTCACTGAGAGAGTGGTTAGGCACTGGAACAGGCTGCCCAGGGAGGTAGTGGAGTCATCATCCCTGGAGGTGTTTAAAAAACGAGTAGATGTAGCACTTGAGGCTATGGTCTAATGGATAGGTAGATAGATAGATAGACAGATAGACAGACAGATAGTTAGGATGAAGGTTGGACTTGATGATCCTAGAGGTCTTTTGCAACCCTAATGATTCTATGATTATGTGGACAAAACCAGTAATATCACAGGCACCAGAGATTTTTGAAGCATGCCAAACTAGAGCACTATAAACTATAGGCTATAAAGTACCCTTACTCTTTCTGTGCCACTGCCGCTGCCTAAACTAGGATTTCTGAGGACTTAAATTAAAAGTAATATAAGGTAGCAGCTGAGTCTGAAGTTTCACTTAAATTTTATTATTCAAAGAATTCCATAATTGATCTCTTAGGGGGTTGCTGAAGCAGGGATTACATATTTCTGAGGTGATGCAGGCTGTGCTGAGGTCCTAGAGATTTATCCGTGCCATAACTTTGTTTTGCTGCTTCTTTATAAGGAAATGCAAAGCTTTTGGATACCAGCCTCTGCATAATGATGTCCCCAGTGGTATTTTCTCTCACAGGTTACAAAGGCAATGCTGTCATTGCTGCAGGGTCTTCTGTGGGCTGTTCTCTTTTCCAGTCCTTGTGCATACTTTGTATTTTAGCCACATTTGTTCCTCTGTTTCTCCAGAAGTTTTAAAAATTTTCTCATGGTGAAGTTTTACACAGATTCAGCATTGAGTCTTTAAATACCATGCCCATAATGTTGTGAAAGAAAAAACACTTTTTGGTACCAATGATTTTGCAAGTATTAAGACTAATGGCTGCTTGCTGCAAAATTTAGTATTTATGACTTCTGTTGGGAAAACATTTCATTTTCCTATAGCACTCACATCCATTCATGCGCAGGACACTAAGAGTTCTTTTGAAAATAAAGGAGTAAATAAGCCATACATATTTATAATACACTAAAAATACTCCTTTCTGGTCAAAGCAAGGGATAAGTTGAGATGCAGTTGAGCACAAGGATCAGCTGAAACATAGAAATTGGGACACTTTATCTGTTTACTAAAGCCACCCTCTTTTTATTCAATTGGTGAAACAAGACTTCATTGTAAATGTGTTGCAGGATTAGCAGCATATTTTAAAGGTAGTTGTAGATTCATATACATCCATAAATTTCTAGTTGTAAAAGTGACTTTTAGTGACCTGAGAGAATAAAACAATTGTCTAAACCATCCTATTGCTCACTGTTCATCAACAATGGTGAATGCTGATATTCCTATCTCCCCTTGCTGCTTTGTATCTCAATATCTTTTGTGGCACCAGTTCCTTTCTTTTTGTCCCTCATAATTTTTTCTCAAATTTTTGTTCAGCCTCTGGTATGATGAGCACAAATTGTTTATTATTTCTTCGGAATACAGCACTGACTGCCATCCAGACTGAGCACAAAAAGGCAAACAGACAAAAAAGGTTGAAACTGGGGTGCTGGTGAGATGCCCTGTACAGCCAGCAGCCATGCCTGTGAACACTGACTGACCTGGTAGAGATGGAAGAGTGACATATTGGGACTTTCTTTCCTGAGGAACATTTGAGTTTTTTTCATGAAGCATGATGTCATTCTCTCTCACCTCTCCACATACATTTCACCCAATGCAATCTTTCACTTTACTTTTTCATCTGCAAAATGTTTCCTTTACTGTGGTCAATGTTTCTTGAAAGTTAATATTTCATTATCTTCTTTCTAGCTCTGCAGTAGATTTCCTTAGATGTGGTCTTTTAGCATTGCCTGCAAGGACACTTGAGCATCCTATCTCCAGAGCTCCATCTATAACTATTTTCATTATTTTCTGGTCACAGGTATTGTGCATGTTTCTTGGACATTTTCTAGTTCTGAGCAGTGAGCAAACATTTTACTACTGAGACATCCTTTACTACTGAGACATCCTATACAAATGCCAGATCCTCTGGACTCCAAGACAGGAGGCATATGGAAAACCCATTTCTACGTGATTTGCTAGTACATGACTAATGCTGTTACAGTTATGCTACAAAATCACTTTTCATGTACTTCTGCTGTTTCAACAAACATGCTACTAACTGAGTTCAAAAGAGTGGTGATTATGCAGGTAGTGAAGATTGAAACTTTATGAGGAAGAAATGTTTAGATTATTGCTTCATCGTATACCTCCTTGTTAAAAAAAAAAAAAAACAAACCAAACAAACAAAACAAACAAACAAACAAAAAACCAAAACAAAACAAAACAAAACAACAAAAAAAGAAGTCTAGCAAGATAAAAAGAGCAAGCTATGAAGCATTAAGTATCACTGTCTTTTCTGTATTGCAATGGCTTGGTCAGTGTTCGGCTACCAGCTAGCAGTAATTGAATACTCAAATGAGGCTGTTTGTACTTGCTGAATACATTGTTTGAACACCTTCTTGGTATTGTGAAGTGGCAGCCAGCTACTGGTGAGGCTGAGAAACCCTGCTGTTCCTGGTGACAGTAGGAATGCACAGAAAGTCATGGAAAGCTTAGAATAACAGTGGTTGAAACAGAATAGTCCCCTTGCTACCCTTTAGCAGAGTGGACTTGTTGCCAGTACAAGGTAACAATTGCCATGACATGATGACTGGAGCTAGGACAAGACAGTGGAGGAGCTAAAGCTTCAGCTTTGGTTTTAAACAGAAGGAATACTGTCAGCTTAAATGTAAGGTTCTGACCCAAGATAATATGAGATATATTCTTAAAATGCAAAGGTTAGAAGGCTAGAAGGACAACAGAGAAGAAATATCCCAGCCTTATAACCATATGAGTAATGAACTCATATGAAAGGGGAAAATTCACTTATATCTATTTTGGTGATTTAAAAAATAAGTTATTTTTTAAAAATTCAGTGATGGCATCATAGATTCATGTATCCCCATGGAGCATGCATCTTAACCAAGGTCTTTTCTCTGCCAGTTAGGTGTCCTAAGGTCAGGCTGCAAACACACAGGCTTTCTCCAACACTAACTTCATGCTAGGTTGTAACAGAGGAGTTCCTCTCCAAACTTAGACTTTTCTCTGACCTCTTCAAAGCAGGCTGGGGTCTTTCTGCCCTTTTCCCCATCCAGAAGCCAGCTGCCAGATACCTGTGGCATTCAATGTATAGTGATTAGGAAGAGGGATGGTGTAGAAAATTATTACAAGGAATCTGTCAAAAGTTAGTATCACTGGAGAATATATGTATATAGTGGAGCATCCTGCACCTCCCACTGCTTTATTCTGTGAAGTACTAAAACAGCTCCAGCTAAAAAAATCAGAATTTCCTTGGAGGAATAATTTTTTTTATTATAACCAGCATCCACTCTTTGCATTAGGGTAGGGTGCCAGCACCAAGAGTTCTGACTTCTCGGTGCTACTCAGTTTTCTGAAATTGATACTGCTTGACAACTACTCTGATTTTCAGTTTTCCTTTCCTTCCAAAACCTTTTTGTGGATTTTCCTGTCCGACATCTGTATCCTAATTTCTTTATGCTTAAAACTATTGACAATGTTATAGACAGGAAATCTTTGGTAAAAAGCAGAGTTTATCTGACAAACCCAATGCATTTCCATTTCATTTCATTCAATTTCTGAAAAACCTAACACATTGATTTTCACATTGGGTTTCATGGCACAGGTGGCTAATCAATATGTTATGCTAACTCTGATCACTTTATGGCCTGACTTAACAAGAAGTAGTAATCTGAAAGATTTTCAAAGCAATTTTCAAGACTTAATAACTTGGACAAAAGTGACTAAAAATTACAATAGAGGCAATGTGCTGTTTTGCCAAGTGTAAAAGATTTGAGCTTAGAAAACACGCCACAATCCAAAATGCTAATAAGAAATCCATAACCTCAAAAGAGACCTCTAAACTCCACAAGACAAAAATAAATTCTATTAAAAAAGCCTACATTATTTTTTAACTAGAAGGCTTCTGTCTTTGTTTCTGAAAATGTAAAGTGAAGACAGTAAGTTTTCAAACTTTGCCATGCAGTTACAAGCCTAGAGATTTCACCTAAATGAAAGCAGACAGTCTTACAATCACCAGTCTTCAAAAGATGGGTCATTAACTTAAACAGCAAATGTCAGGAGACTTCAGCTTAAAATCACAAAGTTGGCAGTGCAGAAAGGCATGTTCCCTGCAAATCGAATCTATAGAGTTAAGGCACATTTGGGTTCAATGGTCCTTATTTTTAGCACAAATCCATTTCAAGAAATACCTTTAAGTATATTTGGATAAAAGTCAGACATAAAAAGGATAGAAGTGGTGTAGAGGAGCCCTTGAAGGCCTGTCTTAAACTTAGAAACTTCACTCAAGATCAGTCTTGGGTAGCAGCATGGAAAAAAGCTACAGCTGTGCTGTTGGAAGTTATCACTGCAGCTCCTCATGTGGGGTGATGGTGGGAGGTATAGGGTGTCTCACTAGTCCCCAGGAGTTTTCTATAGTGCTGAAGAAACAAATATTCTGATTTTTTGCAAAACTAACATTCTCTAAGGGCTTTCCAAACACTGTAACTGTATGAGACTGGAAATTCCCCAAAAGTGAGTTGCAGGTAGGCAGTAATCAATCACATAATGAATAACCTTGAACATGACTGGGAGAATGTCAGTGAACTTTGTGTTAGAAAGGAAATACAAAACCAGAAAATAGTAGGAAAGAATATTAATGCTCAATCATGTGATAAGTTCTCATCAAACATTAGATTTCCCTAAATCAAATTGCATAGAAAATGACTACTATATTACTTCACTTACAGTATCCATTCTAGTTTTACAAGTGCATAAAACACAATAAAAGGATACAGCCATTTATAAATTCCAACCAAGTCTCTTGCATGCAGTTTATAGAACTGCATGCTGTGAGGAAATAAAAACAATCTTTACAGAAGGAAAATCTATTTTCCCTTGAGACAAAAATGAGCTTGTTAACTGACAGTCAATGCTTCTGCAAAAATCTCTAATTTTTAGTGTTCTTACAGCATTCAGCAGATTCCTTTAAACTTCAGCTCCCAAATTTCTGTAGTACAGTGCAATAACGAACAGCAACAATTTGTGCTTCCATTGCACCTTATCTATAATTTGCATTAATTAAAATGCCAGAGCTTTGCCAGACAAGCACTCTGGTCAAGATTAGAAAACTCAATAAATGCCAAAGCTAAAGGTCCTACTTGCTTACCTTAGAGCTTTTTATATCTGTGCTACAGACAGCAAAGATGATTCTTCAGGTTGATCTGTACATATCAGGTCTGGTAAACAAGAAATTTAGGAACAAGAATTTTTATATTTTTGTACCTTGGAAAAAGTATATTCTTGCTGATTGTATTTTAATTTTCATTTATCCATTTTGAAGAAGGATATACCAATACCAGTCTGTCATTTTGCTGTGGTCTACATCTTTGAGAGAATCATAGCAACTGCAGGGCAAGTTACCCCTTCCTCCTAGAGCCTACATGTGCTTTTTTGATATTACATAGAAACTAGCCAATGAGTTTTTATGAGTGAAAGGTGTTACCTAGCTGGCTTAATGTTAAAAAAATGTCCTTGTTCCTTTAGCATATTATCCTGGTACTACTCCAACAAAATTAAGATAAATTAATCACCATTTGGATACTTTGCATGTTTCTCTTGTTAGAATACTGATGAGGGCATTTTGTTGCAGCTGAATGGGTTGGTTTAGGTATGCTTTAGTGCCTCTAGTTTGGTACAACATATGTTGTTCTGTTTAGTATTAACTAGGTTTTGGTGTCTGTTCAGAGTTCCTGATAAGTTTCTTGCCAGAACTATTCTAGATTCTACAGTCTTTTGTAACAGTAGTATATGTGACAAATTAATACTCAGAATCTGGAAGACTCAGCACCAATATATTCACTTGCATGTAGCATAGATGGGAACTTATGTGGAGCATAACCTTTGCAAATGTTAGCTTTCCTTCATGAACTGGAAGGACTTCTTCTACAGAAAGTTGATAAAAAAAATACAGCCACTGCTTCTTACCTTGCTTTGGCAGTTATTCTGAAAAAGCCTTATAAGATTTTAAAGCCATCCATCATAAATCATACTGGTGATATGCAGTAAGAGAATAAGAACCGAAAGGAACTTTATGATACTGTTTGATAAATACCTTTTTGTCTACATTAACTGCTGGCTCCAAGGTATCCAGATGACCTTGTGATTGAGACTTTTAATAAGCTTATCCTGGTTATTCTACTGTTTATTGCCAAACATTTCTGGGTTTTTTTGGTTGGTTGGGTTTTTGTGTGTGTGTGTTTTGTTGTTTTGTTGGGGTTTTTTTGTTGTTGTTTTTGTTTTTCAAAACTTTACCATGATAAGATCAGAATGTTCATTACAGCAAGACCTGGAAGCAATAGTGAAAGAGCCTAACATGTCAGAGAACAGATGGAGCACTTGGCCTGCTGATTCTGACCATAAGTGACCTGCTTCCCATTGAACATTATTCCCAGGACACTAGTGAAAAGAAAAAAACCTAGAGATGTGCTTTTGATCAGAGTCCAACAAAGTCCCCTATACAGATCTCAAAATCTCAGGGTTTTCAGAAAGACTAATCCTCATCCTAATTTAGTTAGAGAGTTTAGCAGTTCTTTACACTGTGAAAGACTTAGGAATTTGGGGGAAAAAAATAAAAGAACTCAAGAATTAAATAGGCAGTCAGCAGCAATAGCAACAAAACCCCCAAACCAAGCTGCCAACCAAGTTTTATTTGAAAGTTAGGGTCTGGGTCAGACATAAACTACCCCCAGATTTTTAATGAATGGTGTAGATCACAGGCTTTATTTTGTTTGCATTCATTTGCAAACATAATACTCTTCCTGGAATTCCAAAACTGTCAAATCTAAAAGTAAGAATTGATCTGAGGTAATCAGGGCACACTGAACCTACTCTATTGAAATCAGTGCATTCTTATTCTTCTCACTGTCATCTATGAAATCTTAAAATCTGAAGAAAGCACACCACTTTCTTTGGGAATATATCATGGGCGTCTCCTCTTTCACTCCTTTCCTGACACATCTGCTTCCCTCCAAGCAGGTAATGGTCCCAACAGAGAGGTTTGCTCACCCAGCTGAGCAGCACTCTTCACCAGCCAGAGATGACTCATCATGTGCCCTGAACAAACCCTGGCTCGACACCTCCGTACAGATGTCCCAGTGAATGACTGTTAGTGTTATTAGTGTTTTGCACTCTTTGCAGCCCTCAGAGTTGACATGAAAGCTAAAAAAGCACTCATGATCATGCTTATCATCAAGTGCATATATACTGAATTTTCCTAATCAGACGATGAATGTGTAAAAATCAGCTAGTAACTGTTTTAGTCTTCTGGGGGCATTACTACACCAAAAGCTACTATTTAAACCTAGAAATATATTTCTATTAAAAATATATATTGTTTCTCTGATCACTGTTAAACCTGATTTCAAGATAAAATAAAAAGCCATCTTAAGTATTTTTACCTTATTTTCCTGGAAGTAAAGAGTTAGATCTGACCTTATCTAAAGAAGGAATTTGAAGCTCTCTCAGATTCTGAATAAGAAGATTTAAGTCACAGCAGCCGAGGCAGATTACTTCTCATATTCTTTTATGAACAGGCAGAGCATGATAAGACATTGCTATATAGCAAATTCATGTAATAAACTATTCCTTTGGCAACTTGCACTACTTCAGCTGCTTGGATTACTTGCTTGTGTGACCTCAGCCACACACACATACGACAGAACCCAAAATAGATCTGGAAGATGAGTCATGATATTCAGGAAGGATTTCAAAACAAAGGGACTTATTTACTCTTGCAACTGTCTCCTGAAGCTAGTGCTATTTTACAAAGTTGTTATTGATTTGTTTTCATTATCTGCATCTGAGAAGTAAATTTGTTTGTTTGGGGCTGGAGGGGGGTTACATCAGGTAATTAAATCAGGAGTTTAGTTCTTCAGAGGAAATATTTCAGGAATCAATGTGCCACACACATTCTGGATGATCTGAAATGCAAACATCATAACTAAGACACCCTTAATATTGTAGGGATTTTACTTTTGCTTGCCAAATGCCATGCAATTGCATATCATTTTAATTCAACATTGGGGAAGCTATGAAATACATTTTTCTGTCACTGCACTAGGGATGCTCCATGCTTTCACCAAATCTATTATGCAATACACACATGTTAACATGTTATATTTGGTGTTTATATCTACTTTATATGATGGCAGTGCTGTACTACAAAAAGAAAAGGTTCAGTCACAAAGTCCGACTATAGAAGTTTGTATACAAGTGTTTTTTAAGGTAGACATGGCTCTGTTTCAGCACAAATCCCCAAATTTTAAGTAGACAAAACTCTAAACTTGACCTTTTGACCTAACACTATTTTTCCTTGACTAACAATGATCTTGTGCTTCTTTTAAATAGAATTCTTATTCTTAAATGGTTCTCACATTTGAGTGACAAACGCATAAAGTTTCACTAAGTCTAATTATCTACTTAATATGATACAACTTTAATCCAAAAGCAAGATGTTGCTTATTTAATTTTTTTTTTTTAATCAATTCACCCCTAATGGCTAGCTGCTATTGGCATCATTAAATGTACATTAACTTCAGTGGAAACTGGATCAGACCCTAACAGCAAAAGATAATTACTACATAAATCTTAGGACCTCATATGCTTTCAGTGTAGCTAACTTATATGGCAAAATCTCTGCAAGAAATTTACAGACCTAATTGTTTACTATGGTTTACTATGACTCAAAATTTATATTGTGGAAAATAAGAGACAAATAAGCCTCTATCTGGCAAAGTAGTATGTGTTAACATTGAAAATAGGGCATAAATGATCATTTTACTTAAGTAATGCAAAAAAGGGATGAGGGAATGCTTATACTCATGCTGCTTGTACCATGGATTTAAGATCACCAGGAATTATCGACTTTCTGCACATGCCATGACGAGAGAAGGGCAATTTCTCACAAATTTCTTGATAAGACCTTCATTCAACAAGGTACCTAAGATGAATTCACCTTTAAAATATGACAATGCCACAAAAAAAGTACTGGCAGACTTCTATTAAATGTACAACCTAATATATAGCCAGCAGGCAAGATAGATGACTTCAGAAGGGCTGTGATGCACTGAAATGAAACTAAGTTTTATTAATTACTTTCCACAGCTTATGCTTACAGAATTTAGAATTCACATGTGGATTAATGCTGTTTAATTTGCTCAAAATATATTTATATTTCTGAAATGCTGCTGATCAATTACTAAGCTGATGCAAACATTGTAAAAGACTTCATCCTAACTCCTTTATGGTAGGTCAGACTGCAGGCAGGCAACAAAAATAGCATCATAAATAATATAAAAGCATGAATATACACTCAGTCAAAACAAACCAACAAATGATATTAAGTATCTAAGCCACAAATATAGCACTGATGATGGGAAAATAATAAAAAACCCCTTTCTTCCTATTTCACAAGCAGAAACTGTGTCCCTTACTAAAGAACATTTGTTTCCAATCTTGCATTAGGGTCTCCTGCATTTTTTAAACAAAACCAAGTATCATCCCTATAAAATGAAGGTGAATTTAAAAAGTCATAAAAGCATCATCCATACTTGTCGATATAGTCATAATCATCATCATCATCAATTTTGGGCTTTTGTCACACTATAAGTGTTTCATTTTAACCAGTGAAGTCATAGATGAGCTTGCAGAATGCAGTGATCATTCTAAAAACAGGATTTACTCTGGCAAAGACAGCTTTGGCTCACTCAGCAGACTGTGCCTGTTACTAAGGAAACTTAGTAACAGGTATAGTTTTGAACTTGTCCCTTGCTTCCTTTGTCTTTAGAAATTTACATTGCTTATCTTTATAGGTCTAGAATTTGAAAATTATTCTTGCATTTTTTAGGTTTTTTTTAGTTTTTTAAAACTATAGACTGGGTGACTATGATGTTTTTAAGAATATTTACTACCTTATAGTATGAATAAATGCTTACCTTCGCGTTTTCTTTGAGAAAATTTCCATGGAAACTGAACACATTATGTTCTCCTCCTGGCTATGTTTCTTGTCTACCTGTGATAGCACTGATTAAATGTGCCTTCATAGTTAACTAATTAAAATCATTACAAAGGTTCTCTGTCTCTGCT
>JANHGN010013417.1:0-51173 GCA_024605025.1 Megaceryle maxima
TTTAAAAGTTAACCAACTTTCTTGGGCTCCTTTACCCTCCAGAGTCCTAGCCCATGGGATTCCTGCAAGCAGATCTTCAAAGAGTTCAAAGTTAGACCTGCGGAAGTCCAGGGTTGTAATCCTACTTACTGCTCTACTTCCTGCTTGTATAATACTAAACTCTACCATATTGTGATCACTAAGGCCTAGGCTGTTCCCAACCCTAATGTCCCCAACCAGTCCTTTCTTATTAGTTAATATAAGGTCCAGCAGTGCACCACACAGAGACCGATGGTTCCATGATATCCTCATCGGAAGGTGCCTCAAATTCAAGGGGTCTGCATCCATCAAGTGAGGGCAATGGTGGAGGAGGGGGAGGTGGGGGGAAGGATTCTCCTTCTCCTCTGAGCTGGGACCTGTCTCCAAGCCTCCCCAGTCCTCCTTGTCTGCCCTTCCTGCCTGGTGACAGAAGAGGGGGTCCTCCACTACTTGTAGGGCTTCTTCCTGCTGCCTTGGCCCGAGGGTGTGGCTCCATCAGTCTATTTCAGTTTCACAGTCTCTGATTATTCTCAATCTTCCTAATTCTTTCAGTTCTACCACCTGCCTGAGCAGGTCATCCATTTGGTCACACCGTATACAAGAGACATTTCCAACTTCATCTAGCTCAAGTGCCAGGCTCTGGTACTTGCCACAGCCAGAGGCCTGCATGGCTGCGTGACTGTGCAGGAGCTCTGTCTGAGTTCCCACTTCCTCACTCCTCAGTGTGGCTCTCGGCCACATTATCACCATGACTTTCTGTCTGGGAAGGAACCAACCCCTGTTTGCTGATTCCCACACACTCTGCTCACGTTCCCCTGGACTCACCTGGTCCGACTTACGCTACACCCTGCAAAAGTTAGTCACCTCTGGCTGTTGCTGGTATACGCCCGCGGGAGGCTGTCACTACCACTGCTTTTGAAACTGCCACAGTCCCAGGTACTCTTGTTATGCGAGTTGTGCAAGCCTTGCTTGTTATTTTTTCCTTCGTTTTCTTTGTTTGCTTGTTTATTATTTATTAAAATTCCATTTTTTTGTAATTTTTTTTCAGGTCAGGCTGCTGCGCTCCGCAGCCCAGCTCCCACTCGCGCGCGCCGCTGGCAGCGTTTCACGAGGCGGCTCCCTCGCTGCCTGCGCTATGGTGGCGCTTCCGGATCCACCGCATTTAAATCACCCGCGGCTTCCTAACAACTCTCTCCGTGTGCGTCGCTCTCACGAGCACGCCCGCGAGAGTTGCAGACTGCCGTTTCTCGCTGCCTCTCTGGGTCCCCCTGGGTCGAGGAAACGCCCTGTTCAAAAGAAAAACACAAGTGCCGCAGAACCGTCGGTCCCGGAACCGGTCCCGCTGCCTCGCTGCCTGCGATATGGCGCATTAAATCCAGTGTTGCATAAGTAGCCACTTTACAGCAAATTATGATACAGCCTATTTTCTTCCATCTGTGGTAGCGGCTGGGTCACTGAACAGCAATAAGAAGCTGTAGCTTCTGCAGAGCTTTCGAATTTCACTGGAGTAAATTATAATCCATTTCTGTGGAAGTTAATGGCATGATTTGCTTCAGCTGAGACCTCTAACAAAAAATGACTGATACGAACCAGGTGAGGTAGGACATTTTCTGAAGAAAAGAAATACACAACTTCCTGTGCTTTGGGAAGAAACCTTTTAGTCCACAGCACACTCCAGAATGTGTCTTTAGAAATGTTAATCGGAATACACTGTGAGAAAGATACGTGCCCACACAGACCTGCTAGGTCTGCCTCTGAGAAAGGATGTGGGCTGGAGGGCTTTGCAGTCATGTGCCCACAGCTGGTCTATGTGACTGTAGAATGTCTCTCTGGCTGATGCTGGATGAAAGGTAGGAAAGTTAAAATCCTTATGCTTTCAGACCTGTGCCTGAGCCACATAAATACACCAGACACACCGTGGTCAGACAGGAAAACAAAACTCTTGTCCAGACAATCCTACAGGCTTATTACAACCTATAACACAGTAAGAGCACTGAGAGAGCTCAGCTTTCTTTTTCCAGTGAGGATGACTTCAGGTAAAGAACCACAAAGTTCAGCTTACTGTATTCAGTTGTATTTGACTTCTTCCAGAAGAGGCACTGTGCCATGGAGATCAACTTGTTACTTACTGTTCCAAACTCCACGGGGATCTGAAGAGTACAAAGTCCCTCATCCTGTCTTTTTGAAATAGTGTTTTCTCCCTGAATGAAATGATCACCTACCTTCAATACTGTCTTTTTCTTACCAGTCTCCAGTATAATTCTTTTAGGATGTATAGAACTTGAGTTTTGAGGAAGGTATTTTAGACATGTAAACATATGTCCCTTTATAATTTGCTTTTTGCTCTTTATTTTCCATGAAAATTATGTGAAAATTCTATTTTTATGGGGCATTACAGTCAGTCACACCCTATATCTAATAATCAAGGCTGTTTCCAAGGATTATCTGCAAGAACATTTCTTTTTTTTAATCTTGCTGTTTACTACTTCGTTATGAATGATAAAAAATGAACAAAGACTTCAGTAAGTGTATTCTTTTTTATCACTTCTTTTTTACATTTGAGATACCAGAATTGCAGCATAAGAATCAGTATTATTTCACCTTTGTCCTCACTTACACACATTTCTTTGAGGGATGACAGCTGCAGTATATCTCAGGTGACTTGTATGGTGATCTGCCTGTAACTCTATCAAAGACTCATGTTTCTACCGGAAAGCAAACAAAAAGACATGATTTTTTTCCCTTATTAGAGGTTGAAAGAGCAATGGCACAGTCTTTCTAATGCAGGAAACATTACAATGTAAGACCAGTTCATTTTGCTGTGCTACTGTTCAGCTTTTTTCTCCAAGTGATAAATGCTTAAAGAGAAACCCAAGAAATATGAGTTGTATTTTGACGTTTGCTTAGATTTCTCCAGAAGAAGAAGAAAAAAGAGCCAACAAACCAAAAAAAACCCCAAACAAACCAAACCCAAACAAAAAACCAACCTAACCAAAAAAAAAAAAAAAAAAAAAAAAAAAGAAAAAACAAAACAAAAAGTCCCAAAACAAACAGAAAAAAATGAGCAGTCCCACCATTGCTTGAAATACTTAATTCTTTTATTAGCAGTTTTCTCCTGGTAATGAAAAAGATCCAAATTAGAGCCCAGTAAAACCATCTGGAGTCAAGAGAAATGCTCCTGGAGACTTTAGTGGGAAGCAATGATTCAGAATATTCATTGCCAGTATAGATTGAAGCTGAAGCTGAAATGAGGTTGATGATGAAAGTAAGGAGAGAGCTGCATCATAACATAATCTCCCAAATATATGTAATGAGAAGCTCCCCCTATCAGGTAGTGCTTAGTGGGTGGGCAAAGCAATGCACGATCTTTTCTCCCTCTGTCCTCTATGTCAAACTGTGCTGGGCCTGCACCAGCCAGATGGCTAAACTTCTGGAACAATTCTAGAGATGCCTCGTCACACATTTCCAGGAAGCTATTAACTTTATACACCTTGACTGAGATTCTTAGATGATACCTCAGAATGGTAGAGTGAAGAAAAAAAGATGCCATTTATTCTTGTCAAAAGAAACATTACACAAAATGTCTGTCCAGCTGATCCAACAGGACTTCCCAACAATAATAAGGTTGGCTACTGCATAAATGTCTTCTGAGACAACTGGCATGAGTAGTCTATACAGAATGACTGGCAAATAATTGTTTACTGTTTCTTATAATACAATGCAATACAATACAGTACATTTAAGAGTTACTCATCTAAGTGGAAGAGCCATCCTTGGCTCTCCTTTTGGTAAGTGGTAGCTCCAACAGAATAGTCCATTTCACCTGTCCTAAACACCTACATTAGGATAAGCTGTATGGCCCGCAGGGAGTGTAACTTTTCTTCCACCAACCGTACAAAAAAGAATTTATCGTGATTGTCTTGGAAAACTTTTAGAAGTCTAAAGAGGTCCATAGTGAATGAAATTCGAAGTTGTCAGGGTCCTAATAAGAGTCAATATGATTTATGTTAGGTGCTGTATCCACCACATTAGAACTAATTCATGTATAACTTGAAAATAATGACAGAGGATTAACCTTTGTTGAACAGAGTGCTACAACTCTGGCTGAATAAAAATGTTCTGATCTAAGGTGAAACCTCATTCTTGTGCAAACTAAGATGTCAGTCATTTGCAACATTAAGTGCAAAATATTGATTCCCATTTTGCTGGCACAAAGGTTTAAATTAATTAAAAATAAAAAAAAGGCTACAAAGGGAAATGCTGTTTTTCTTGAATTCTAATGTTTACTATTTCTGTCATAAAAGTAATTAAAAAATCTCCATTATGATTGTACTACTGAGCTAGGTACTGCATGAATTTGAAAACACATATCCATATGCAAAAGCATAAATTTAAGGGAGAATAATTACAACAGACTTTTCCTCATGGTGCCATCAAAACAACTTTTTTTTTTTTTTTTCAAATTCAGTCAGAAAGATGTGAAAGATTGCATATAATAAATATTACAAAGTTAGTATATTTGACCTTTTAAGTAACATTTTGGAAAGTCCTGAGCACTTGAAGGAAATTTGAAGGAATTTTGAAGTTGACTTTGAAGGAACTTTTCTCTCTAATCACAGAACTGCAGGATTACACTTCAACATGGTCATAGAGATTTAGTTGGCTGCTGCTGAAGCTCTTGGGGCTTTCATGGTATACAACCAAAAAGAAAAATAAACAAGGAACAAACAAGAACCTCCAACTAATGCAGAAGAGTTCTGCAGAAACCTGCTCAACTTCCAAACCCTCAGCCTTGATCTGGAAGAAACACAAGACTTTGTATAGCAAGCAGTTCTCACCCTTGTTTTTATTTGTTTCTTAAAAAGAAAAAAAAGGATCAGAAGGAGAATAATAAGAGTAGCCAGGTAGTTGATGGAATAAAGACTGACCTTAACTAAAAATTACAGAAATTATAAATATCTCATGCCATTACTGATACTTGCTCATAAAATATCATAATCATATAATAAACTCACATTTTTCTAATAATTTGGAAAATAATTTTACTGTATATGTTTAAAAAATCCTATATATTAAAAATTAACTCCTGAACTAGTTGGTTTTTATTGGCTTGATGACAACAAAATCTTTCAGCTTTACTCATGGATGAAGGAATAAGTTTGGTTTGATTTAAACAGTATAAATAAGAGGTATATCCTGGATCTTCTGACTGTCATATTGATTTGTTCACAAAATTGCCTCATTATCACTTCGCTGTTGAAAAAGAATTGTAAGTGATGGTAAACACACTACAGTATGCATAATGTGTCCAAAAAAATTTGCATATATAACAGTATTGCTCCATTTGGTTTGTGGTTTTCATTTTAAATGCAGCAAATGTTATTAGTAGATGGAAAAGAGTTAACCAGCTTTTATAAAGATGTTGATTAATAGCCAAAATCACCAAAGGTAGAGCTGTATCTTCAGCACAAGTATTTAATGTAGTTTTATTCCTCACAGTTCTTGGGTGAATAGCCATTATGACCTATTACATTTTCATTACTAGATTAATTCCTGAGACCTTCCATCTGTATCAGTGCCAGACAGACAGCTTTCAAAACTATGTTCCTAAAACTAAGCTCAATGCTGCATGATGCAGAACATGTTAGTCTAGCTAAAGAACAAAAGAGCAATCAGAAGAGCATACTAATATTTAACAAAGCAAGGTACACTAAAAAGAATGAAATCAACTTCAGCTGTGTTAGTCATACAGTTACACTTCCATAATGACTAGATGTTTTACTGAGTCAGATCTAACAGCTATAGTATCATACAGACACCATCAAGTTTAGGTACCCAAATATGTCTTTCCATCAACTGAAACACCAAAAAGTGTAACTTGGCAGTTTTTATTTTGGCAATTTGCTGCCTTAAATCTTCTTCTTCCAAGCCTCGGAACTGTGGTAATGGTTAAGGAGGGGTTGTCTTCTTTGCTTTGATTAATATTACTGTTTTTCTCTTTAAACTTGCTGCCTTTAACTGTAATACTGCAGGAAGCAGCTTTTTAATGTTTGTCACTCTGTCAAAAAGCTAAATATCTTTCTCCTGAGAAATCTCAAAATACTATAGGCTCTAGATGTGCACACAGCCAAGACGTTTCTTTTTAAAAGCTCTTAAATATAAGGATGATCAACAGGGATGAGAAAATTCAGTTGGAAATGTACTGATGACACAGAAATATTTTTCCCATGTTGTAACATGAATCTGAAGATTCTTTACCTAAGTATTGAGTTACGCATGAGTACTCTGTGAGGCAGCCACCCTCAAGGCATAGTACAGCTGAAGGTGTAGAGGAGGCAGCTCCCCAGAAGAGTTATAATTTACTGCTGACACACCTACAGAAATTATAAAATGTCAGTACAGCACATCTTGGTGTGGGAGAAAAATATACAGCCAAGCAATGTTTCCTTTAAGAGCTTTTGTTTTCCAGGGTTTACGTCTGCTCTATATTTTTACTGAGTTTGAATGCTTTTTTTTTTTTTTTAAAATCAGAATTATCATGCTAATGATGCTAATGACATTTACAATCCAGCTGCCATGTACAACTCCTCCAGAGGAATTCTGTGGAAGGATTCCAACTCCTTCTTTCTTTACATGTTTATATATATGAAAGAAGTTATGGTGGTTTTGGATAAGGTAGAGTTGGAACAGCTTGCATCTAAATGTCTTTTGTTGTCCACAAGGAAGACCTGGGTGGGTGTCTGGGCCTCACTACTCCATTTGACATCTCTTTCTTAGATATTAGTACTGATACAGCTTTCAGGAGGGAATGTGCTCTTAGTATGAGATACCACTAATGTCAAAAGGGTACATCACATAATGACACATTTTATCTTCTAAGTCTACAGACAAAAAGTTCTAGTAGAGCTACTTCTGGTATGGTCTGTTTTGTGGGAAGAATAAGAGACTGCCAAGAGATCAGGTGGAAGAAGAATGTCACTTCAGATAACCTTTTATCCTTTTAACCTTTAACAATTTCTAGAGGGTAGCAGCTTCCTATTACTAACAGCTTGACAGATGAAAATCTGAAAGGGATCAATACTTTCTGGTGTATTTCTTAGAAAATGAACACCTGGTCTTCAATGGACACCTTCAAAGGATTGTCTGCAAGTGCTGGACCTTTTGAAACAAAAAACTTAGCATGAAAAATGTGATAGCTGAGGAGCATTTTTAATTACTGAGCAAGTTTGTTCCTCTGTCAGAAATAAATGTTGTATTTCAAAGGTATTCAGTGAGGATCTGTACGAACACGTTCACAGTAAGCAGAGTCACACCCTGCTGCATGGGGCTTACACCATGAATCAGAGACGGAAACACGGTTTGAAAGTTTGGCTTGTGTCTTTTTGCAGTATGTAGCTATCCCACAGTAGTCAAAAAAATTATGTGAAAACTTTTCTTGGGAATAAGCTGAGGACATTTCCTTGTTTGTGCAAAGTTCAGCTTATCAGGAAACATTGCCTTTGGGATATTACTCTTCCAATTAGTAAATCCCAGCACAAACTTCACAACATCATGAAGTGCCTATTAAACATTCTGTCAAGGGAAGAGTAACAACAGATGACTGACCATCTATAGCAGAGGGTAGAGAAATGAGTTAAAAGATAAACATTAAAAAATGCCAAAGACAAAAGTAATTATAAATCACACAGAATCCTATTTTAGCCACTCAAGAGTTAGCCTGTAAGCACTACACTTAGACATCTCCTGGGATCCTTCTGATGAAAATTAAGCTTGTGTTATTGTTCAAATTAAGATATTATGAGCAATAGATTTAAAGCAAAGAATGTTTAAAATTTGATTCACTGACTGGCATATCTATATCTATCTGCATCCATATCCTGAGTTTATCTATTTGTGGAACAGCTGTTCATAAATGGCTCTGCAGATGAAAACCTGCGTTCAACCCCTGACTGTCCTCATTGTCTTGGTTGTAGCATTGTGTCAGCATTGTATTGCTGATAAACCTGTCCAAGAGCGCATTGCAAAGGGAAACAAACGTATCAATAAATGCCTTTGCAGATGACAAAATCAAACCAGAGAGAGGTGACATAATTTGCCCAAGGGAGATAAAGGGCCAAAAGCAGAAGGAGGAATAGTTCTTATTCTTCTCATTTGGGTGAGTTTGTCTGATTCACAGACATGTGTACAGCTTGGAATGGTACCGCAGAGGATGACACCTTTAACTTAGACCTTGAGGACAAATTATGAAATTCAACAAGGGCAGACAAAGGCAAATAAGCCCTGTCAGCAATCCAGGGTGGAGCCTGGCTGCCTGAGGGGCAGCTCTGCTGAAGAGGCCTGGGAGGTCCTGGTGGGCAGCAAAATGAGCCTGAGCCAGCAGTGAGCCCTGGCATCAGGGACAGCCAGCATCACCTAAGGCTGTGCTAACAGAAGCATGGCCAGTGGATCAGGGAAAGGTTTCATAGAATCATAGAACAGTTTAAGTTGGAAGAAATCTTAAAGATCATCTAGTTCCAATCCCCCTGCCATGGGCAGGAACACCTCCCACTAGCCCAGGTTGCCCACTTGCCCATCCAACCCAGCCTTGAACACTTCTGGGAAGGGGGCATTCACAGCTTCTCTGGGTAACCTGTTCATGTGTCTCACAGTAAACAGTTTCTTCCTGATATCTAATCTAAATCTACCCTCTCTCATTTTGAAATGGTTACCCATTGTCCTATCACTATACTATTCCCTGATAAAGACTCCCTCCCCATCTTTCTTGTAGGTGCCTTTTAACTACTGGAATGCTGCTATCGGGTCTCTCCAGAGCCTTCTCTAGCCTGAACAACCCCACCTCTTTCAGCCTTTCTTCACAGGAGACGCATTCCAGCCCCTTTATCATCTTTGTGGCCCTCCTCTGGATCCACTCAAGCAAGTCCATGTCTTTCTCACACCAGGGTGCCCACACCTAAACACAGTACTCCAGGTGAGATCTTGCCAGAACAGAGTAGAGGGGGAGAATCATCTCCCTCGACCTCCTGGCCATGCTTCTTTTGATGCAGCCTAGAATATGGTTGGTCTTCTGGGCTGCCAGAGCACATTGACAGCTCATGTCCAGCTTCTCATCCTCCTGTATCCCCAGATCCTTCTCTGCAGGACTGCTCTCAATCCTATCATCCCCCTGCCTGTATTGTTACTGGGGATTGCCCCAGTCCAGGTGCCAGACCCTGTACTTGTCCTTGTTGACCCTCATGAGGTTTACACAGGCCCACTTTCAAGCTTGTCCAGGTCCCACTGTATCCCATCCCTCAGGCATGTCAACTGCACCACTCAGCTTGGTGTCATCTATAAACTTACTGGGGGTGCACTCAATCCCACTGTCCACATTGCTGACAAAGATGTTAAACACTTTATTCCCCTTTGTTTAACAGTCATTAGACCACATATACAACATGGCATCCAGTATTGTTTCCCCTCAAAAAAATGACAAACATTGACAAACTGGAGTGATTTCAGGAGAGGCCACCAAGATGGTCAGGTCAGGTCACGTGCCCAGACTGTGACAGAGGCTGAGTGATCTTGTTCAGCCTTTAGAAGACACAGTGCCAGGGGTGACCTATGGGCAGATTATTGAGGAGATAGAGACAGGACCTTCACAGTGGTGTATCACAGGAGGATGAGAGCAAGCTGGAAGGTGAAATGGGAGGTTTGGAGTGAATATAAGGAGAAACTTTATCACTCTAAGTATAGCCTGGCAGTAGAGCAGGTTGCCAAGAAAGAGGTTGTGTAGTGTCCTTCCTTGGAGGTTTTCAGACCCACCTGAATAAAGCCCTGAGCAACATGTTCTGACACCACAGCTGACCTTGGTTTGAGCAGGGGGCCTAACTAGAGACCTCCTGAGGTCCTTTCACACCTGAATTACCTGTGATCCTATGACACTGACTGTGACTATAACTTATATGAACATTTTGTATTGGCAATAATTCTAGACATCATAGCATGCAACATCCATGTTTTGTACAGTATTCCTGAATAGGATTTCACACTTTCAGACTAAGGGAAGTGAAAATATAAGCTTAAAAGTATGAATTAGTATCTGTAAATATTGTTCAAGAAAATGAATACTTTCCAATAGTTAGTATTAAAGAAATGCATAATTACCATTCACCTAATGTTCCTAATAAACAATAACTTAAATAATTCCATTCGCAACATTTTAAGAGTATTCCTTTCATGTCCAGCTGATGGGTCTCTGCTCTAGAAAAACAACACTGTTGAAACCACAGTAAAAAACAAGCTTACTGACTTTGTTGGCAGTGTTCAGTACTATCCAGTTTCAAAATACACTAGGGATTGCTCCACATAATTGTGGGTGAATTATTTCTGTAAATGCTCAATTGCATTGGCATTGCTTGTGAGGACAGACCATTTATAATCATTTTATTGTCTTCTTTTTTTTTTTTTTTAATTGAAGCAACACGTACAACATGTAAAATCCCTATGGATCGTTTGACCCGATGCTTCAAGGATAATATGGATTTTTTAGACATAAATGAGCTTCGTTCTCATGCAGTCCAAAGCTGCTTCTAACTAACACTGAGGTCCATTATCAGAAAGTCTGTAGCTGGCTTGAATTTGTGCATTTCTGTCAGTACTAACTTCAAATCGCTCTCGGTTCTAGTTCCAAAAACCCACCACTGCAGTCCTCTTCAAAGATACAGCCTGTGATGTCATATGTAAGCAAAGATGAACTCTACTGGTTCAAATCTGCTAGATGGTGATTCAGGCATAGCTGATCCACAAACTGTGTACTTCCAGGGGTTTTATGACACAATGAAACCTTTTGCTACAAGCCATGATGAAAATTGTGGCTCACTACTAAATCTGGACCTCTTCTCACACATTTGCTCAGAATAACTGCCTGACTTTCAGCCTAATCAGACCACAGGGTAACCCTATATAATCTAGCAAGGACTGACAATAAGATGCTGGCTCCAAATATATTTATATGTAAACTAAAACATAACAGCTTAAATGAAAAACTAAACATCTTCACATGATTACCTCATTGTCATTCTTCTTTCTTTTGGTAAGTGTTCCAGAAAGCTACTAATACTAGTATAAAGAGGGATTAATTGACAATAGCAGTGACTGAAATGCAAGGCTGCTTTTAAAATAGGGCTTCTGTCTTTTCACTTGTGGCTCCAAGTGAAGCCTATTTCCTGTATCAGGCTGTTGCATACTCTGCTGCTTAAAACTTTTTCTCTTCTCTTGAGCTGACTCTGGTGCTAACATCTATCTGCTTTTGCTGCTGTTCAGTCATTTAAAACAAGAAAAACAGTGATGAATATATAATTTTGGCTTAAGGATAGCTTTAGAACTAACCTGATTCCAAAACCCTTTAATTAGTTATAGGGGATTGCACACTTGGGGAACCTAATAATGAAACAGCTCAGTCTTAAAATAGTTATTGTTTCAAGTGATTCACCTCAGAATCAACCTGACATTTGTACAACAATTAATTCTTCATTTTCCATCCCCTCCACAAAATTTCCAATGTCACTTCAAATCCTGCAAATTCATAAATCAGTAGGTTTGCTCCTTTTCCACTTGAAAAAAGACAATATCCAGAAAAACGTCTACATTTAACTTCTTTCCTTATGTGTAAACTAGAGTAATGAAAAATTAATCTAAATGTGAACAAAGCTTTATAGTCAAGGGGATTCTCTGAATCTCAAAGAAAGAACATGGCACATTCTCTGTAGTACTTAAAAGCAAATTTGCTATCTCTTTCACCCTATGCTGGGATTCTCTGAAGCTGTTGAGGAAGTACCGGAAGAAATGGAGTCCACAGTTTCTCTATCCCAGAAGATGCAGATAAACAGCTAGACTGCAACAGTTCACAGAGGAACTCCACTATAACAAGGCTCCATATTTCCCCTGATAGTGATGACTGGCAGAGCATCACAGCATGCAACTTCTCTGCAGACAGATCTAGCTCATATTCCTGGATCCAGAGGGCCAAATGCTGCATTTGAAAGCTAAAGCACCATGGGTTTTATTTGTTTCCCATCCTGACCACTGACAAGCACAGGATGCTCTAATGTAGAGATTTCTCATGAGCGGTCTAAAAGAAAAATAACAATGGATCTTTGAATAGAACTGTGTGACACATAAGCATATTTTTAAGTTTTACTCCAAGAAAGACCTGACTCACAGCTGGCACCATTGTTGGCTCTGGTTGTCAAAGTATATGTGGTTGTTTTAAGTTGTTGTCCTTAGCATCATTTCTATTCCTTGTCATCCCTTTTATATGTAGCTTCTTCAAAGTTAAGAGCATTGTGTTTATCCAGGGAGTGATATGGTGCTAATACAAAGACATTTGTGATAATCAAAACCCTTCTGCAATCCTCTGTGGTGTGATGATCTAGTGCTCTACCTCTGCCTGCCTTCCTCCCACCACTGCTTGGACAAAACATTGTTGACGGGAACATCAGAATTTGTCAGGAGTCGTGGCAGCCTAATTGCATACATTGAACTTTGCATTTGGCAATAAAACCAGCTGCAACAGTGTTGCTTAACATGTTACTCCTGGTAAACAAATATTCTACAATTAGAGATAAAACATCCTATAAAAGTGTCACTTAAATAGCAAGGAATAGATTTTTTTAGGTATCTCTAATCCAAATCACTAAAATGCAAAAGTATCAAATAGCCAAATCTGTGCCTATATGTGGCCATGTCTCTTTACACTTTTTTTTAACACCTGATGCAGCTTGCTGCATATCATATTCTGATGGAGAGGAACACACATGGAAGGGAACATTGTAATTTTAATCTGTGGGAGACCTGCATAGTTGGCAAGAGGGTACCCAACCTGTAGATACCAAAACCCTGTAAGTAAGAACATCAAGAAAGTTTAATTTTCACTGTTCTTGGGGAGATTTCCATGCTAGCTAAAGATGAGAAGGAGCATTGAAAACTTACAGCTTTTTTATTTATATTCACTGATGTAATCTTGGAAGGGTTGGCAAGGTATCCATGGATATAAAACTACAGAGGGATTCTGAGAAGCCATTGCTAACCACTGTTATTTTGCTCAGCATACATAAAGTTTTAAGGTCTTACATTTTTTTATTTACTTGAACCAGATTTTAGTCTTAGATGCATTGGGATATAAAGTATTTTTGTCTGTTCGTACAAATTTTTGGAGAGTTGAATGTCAAGGTGGTTTTTTTTTTATTAAGTATTAATAATAACTACATGCATATTTCATTAGAGATCTTCATCAAAGCCATGAGGTGTTTATCAAAGGTAACTCTCTTTTCTGGTGTCATACACATCACACAACCTTCATCAGACACATTGCTAGAATAGGAAATCCCTGTGGGAAATAAGTCTGGAGAGGTAAAACAAAGGTGAATGATGAAAAATGGACAAATAGGAAATAAAAAAGAGTTTTCCCATTGCTATTTAGATATCTGTGGTGACTGTGTTCAAAGCAACAGTCTACCAGTGGCTCCTTAGATTTCTAAAAAGTAGTATTTTTTTTTTCCAAGAGAAACATAAACATCCCAGAGTGAACCATACCTACATGGAAACTTTTTCTACAGGCCCTCAAAGTACCATTAAGAATTCATTCTGTGTAAACATACTGCAGATGACATGTAAAATCTGTACACATAAGTCAGTAGAAACCTCCACAAATATATATGTGTCAGTCATGTGAAAAGTCCCATTAGCATCAACACAGCTTCCTGGGGACTGGAAGTGTCAGAGAATCAATGAATCCTAGTAATTGTGTTTTCAACAGAGGTGACAATGGAAATGTTATGCCCACCTGAAGTTCATATCCTCTTGGAAAAGATTCCTTAGAGGGAAACGCTTCAGAAAAATGTCAGGGACTTTTACCGAGAAAGAACAAGTTATAAAGAAAGAGTAAAGGACATAAGAGCCTAAAAATAGTCAGAAGTATAGACAATATAAATATCAGCATGGTGATAGATATTCCAAGAGACCAGGTCTCCTAAGTTGTTGCTTCCTATTTCCTTGTTGACATACTGGCAGCAATTAGAACAAAGAGAGGCTACACCTTAGACAAGCAACTGCATCCTTACACAGTTACTGTGTGAAAATGTCTCTCTGCCCTCCTCCATACAGTGCTGTGCTCCAGTTTCAGTCTGCATGAGCCACTTGGGAGATGTAGGCCAGGTGCAGATAAGGAAGGTGGCATCAGACTAACTATACACACAGGAACTGCATTCACATCCAAAAGAAAATGGAGAAGCATATTCAAATTTTCCTAGAAAAAATAAGGAAAAAATGCTGAAGAATGGAAATTTAGACAATCTGTCAGAAGAATCCAGCCAGAAGCAAATATAGAAAAATATTATGGAGGAGCAGAAAAATTATGTTACTTAACACATTCAAAATCAGTCATGCTGGTTTAGGTGATAAAAGTACTTGTAAGGAGCAGTCCTATGCTGCTGGAGGGTGACAAGATGGCCTAATAATTTCTTTCCACTTGCATGTGCTTGGAACTAACCTGTGCTACTTTGCACCAATTTTAGATATCAACAAAATGTATTGCTCATTCTGAGACTACTAGTGAGAGCAGAACTGAAAAGTCTGACTCTCTGATAACCAATTTGCTAATATGGAGATCTGTGTGTTTTTTCAGTTGTCTGTTTTCTGGACAGAAGGTGTTTCTTTTTAAAAGCTACAATGGCTGCCAAGAGTGAGTAGCTCATATCATAACATCAAAACCAGACATTTGTAATAAAAACAAACAAACAAACAAAAAGCCAAGCAAACAACAAGAAGAAAAGGCTAACGATGTTGGTAAATGTCTAGGAAACTCAGCTGCACAGGCATTTCCATACCCTGTAAGAATTAGTCCTATGCGGGGCTTCAAGAATGATGTAAATATGTGGCAAAGGAAAGAAAGTAATAACTTTGACTGTCCTTATATTCCACTACTTTAAGGTGACTTCTTATCCTTAAGGATACTGTGCAAGTGACAGGTGTAATCTGCCCTAACAAAGCTCAGTTTGCTACAAATGGCTGTTCTAAGGGGCACTGTAGGGTTGTATGAACCAGACAACCTCAGATGAATGGCCAATGGGAGTCAGAGATAGTGGACCATTTTTCAGTTCTTATTTTTAGGATGAGTCTCCTCTTTCAGCAGTAGCTGATGGCTGGTGGCAGATTTATCTGTGTCATGCAGATTCCTCCAGATTGTTTTTCTTTCTCTGACATAGAGATAATATCATGTTCTTCCTATGTGTGCTAAGAATACACCAATATTTACATTAAATACTTTTAAATCAATATAATAATATTGTATATACAGCACAAATGAAAGATGAGTTCTCATTAAAGTATTAGAGCCTGACCAAAGTTTTGTGGCATCCTGCATTATAACACATGGCAAGTTGAAACTTTTCCTCATGCTTGGTTTCTTCTGCATTTGCATTCTTACCTCAAATACAGCAATTGCCTAGGGCTTTCCTCAGATGATAAGGACTCTTCAGCCATTTTGAGGATTTATGTGGTCTCTGGAGACTTCCTGCTTGAGGCCAGAAGTGAGAAAGAAGATATGAATTCAACATTCAGCACTGGGGATTGAGAGGTGGCCCACCTGTGGTTTAACTTCCTCCTGTGTGAGTAAAAGAGGTTGGGTAGAATATGCAAAACCAGCGTGTGGCTATTGCCTGAAAAGGACCCCTTTGTAGTTTAAAAGCTTATATAGGTGCAGTGTCACTGCAGTCTTTCCCAGAAAAGTATAAATCATCTGTCAAAGATAGAATATATTAGAAAGTAGGAGATTTTGGTTTTATTTTCACGTTGGCATAGGAGATAAGGAAGCTTCATTTACCATCTGAGTCTGATCTTAGAGATACCAGGGATGTCTGTTCAGGAAAGAAACTTCAGTATCATATTGAGCTGACAGCAATTATATCCACAACTGTCACCTGCCTGTATAGTAACATTATTTTCTGACATTATTCCTTTTTTCTGTCTCTTCACCACAGCTGAGTAGAATTTTTTTTAAAAGTGTCAAAAAACAAGGCAAAAATTGGAAAAGCATTTTTGTTGGAAATTTGTTTCAAGAATTTTCTTTTCCTGAAAGACTAAAGCCCAAGTTGGAAGGGACAGAGAGGTGAAAAAAGTCAGATTTCAGCTGCTGAGATCTGAAAATATTTTCATGTTTTGAGTAAACATTGAAATAGTGACATTTTGGCATATAATGTTCCTTTTTTTGAAAATAAAAAAAAAAGTTCAAAATTCAACTGAAATAAATCATTTTATATGTTCTGCCATATAACTAAAGAACTGCTTTTCAGAGCTAGTCAGAAAAAATAGCTGAAGTAATTTCTGACTAATATTCAACAGAATAGGCATAAGCTATTTGAAATGTTGCTAACATATGCTAAATTGGTTTACTTGTCAAGTACCTGAGCATATAGAAAAGGATTTAAAAAGACAAAAGTAACTCATGATGTTTACTTATTATATTTTGAAGATGATTATAGCCTAGAGGCTGACAAAGCAACACGAAGAAAAGATTACAGTTTTCCAACCATGTGTTTTGTGTCGTTCTTGCCAGAGAAGGCACAATCTGACCACAAAACTCTGGATAAACTGCCTCTGATTACTTCCCACAAGTGAGACTGATACACACTGCTCATGATGGGCACACTCATTTTTTCTCTATGAATTATGACATTAGGAGATGAATTCAGGAAGAAGGAAGCTTATGATTATTTTTAACAGAAATACAGTATTTTTGTCAGATATTAAAATGAGTTGTCTTCCTAACCAGCTAGTATCTAAGTAGTTTCTTGAGTAACAGTTGGTTTTAAAAATAATTACCTGACTTCAGTGTATATGATGTTGTAAAACAGATTAAAACGAACAAACAAATCGTGCAAGACCAATCTATGCTTTACTGTAGTTTTTCCAAAGTATTTGTAACGAATTGTGTGCAGTACTGCACTAACAGGTAAAATGTTTTCCTTGTCCCTAAAAACCTACAGCCTTAATGTAGCATGTCAAAACATAGGATTAAAGGACAAAATAAGTAAGGTCATGAGCCTACTATTGTGGATTATAAAGAGAATTAGCTTGGAGATACGTGTTTGAGGGAAGACTGTAGAGTGAGAGAGGGTCTGATAGATGAAAGCAGAAAAGGTGTTCTAGCAGGATGGAAGGAAGGAAGCAAAGCAGACAAAAGCAGCGGGAAAATGACAGGATTGGGAAGAACAAAAAGAACAAGAGAAGGAAGATAAAAGCAGGGGTGAGGTGATGAGATATGCAAAATTCTACACAGACACTTATAAAATTAAAAACACACCCTGGTGTGTACAGAACTTACCCACACCTTCCTTTCATGCACATATCACTCTTATGCTACCTGATAGTCTCGTAGATATGCACTTCATTTCACAAATACAAAGGCATATAAAATCCACATCCAACTAACTTTCAGTCTAAATCAGATATAACCCTCAGCTGAGCAGCGATTTATATACACATTGAACTTATAACCATGAAACATCACTTTGATTATTAGTACAACTACAGTGTCCTGAAGCTTCACATGTAAATAGCTACAGGTTGAGACCTCTGTGCATGTACTTCCCACTTTATTCCCAGTCTATTGCTATGCCTATTACTAAGAATTTAGCTACCATTAAAAAACATAAAAATGCACTGATGATACCCAGTGCACATGAAAGTGTTATCATGTGAGATCTTTAGATGCTGAAAGAAGTGCAGTGATAAAGTCAGGGAGCAGTGTTTGGCAGGCACTTCTTTCATGTATACTCAAAGCTGCAGATATTAACATTTGGGTAAGGGTTTTGTTTTGGTTTGGTTTGGTTTGGTGGTCAAACCCATCTTGCTCCAAGGGCCAACTGGTGGCAGGACACCAGTGGGAAAAAATTTACAACAGTTGGACTTGAGATCATATTTGGGATGTAACAACAAATGGAGTGTGGGGAAAATCAACTACTAGAAGAAGATGCCTTGAGCAAGAACCCATCATTCTGGCTGTGTGGATGTGCGGTAAAATCTGAGAAGGGATTTGAAAGCTTATATAAATAAGTGTGGTGAAAGTTAACACAGACACACATTCATGTGGGTGTGCACAGTTTTTGAAGTAGAGAGACAAACATACATGTAGATACAGTAGTTAAAAAAGGAAATAAATAAGGAAAATAATGTATAAATAGAGATGGTCATCTTCTCAGGGCCACTATATTTCATGAATCTGATCAATACATACAGTGTTTAATTAATCTAATAAATCTGTCACGTGTGACTGGGTTTGCATTTTTTTCCTGGACGTACAAATGCAGCAGTATCCTCAGTGTCACTGTCCTGCTGACTCACTACCAAATAAAATTGTCCTGATGGATGAGTCTGACTCTTGGACCACCAGTAGGGTCATCTCTGTAAAGGATGAGGAAGAGGAGAACGCTTACTGTGAAGTGCAGTGGGGAGAAGGCAGGGGTGGTCTTTCCCACTTTCACTATAGCAACTCCTGTCTGTTGGATAAAGCCATGAACATTAGCTGAACATTTGCTGGAGCCTTTGACACAGACTGGTTATAACATCTGGCTGTGCTCCTTGCCTGTGCTGTGAGGAATGGGGAAAGGAATGTCTTGCAGGGAAATGCTCCTGAGGGCTGTGGTCCTCTGCACAGAGCAGGTATGGGTAGATGGTTAGTCCTTTCCACTCCTACTCACTCTTGGCTCCTTTACAGACTTTTGCCACAGAGATGGCTTAAAATGTCATCAGCCTGTTGTGTGTATTTCAGACACTAAAAACCAGCATGTTAAAGGTGCCAGCGTTATGTACTGTTGCTATGTCTTCTTAGCTTTCGGGCCTTTCTAGCAATTATAGGGAGGTACCTATCACACTGATCACAGGCACTGTCAGGTTTGCCACTTCCCCTCATTATGTGTATCGACTCTTGTTACCCCACTACCAGTGGCAAAGGAGATAACATCACATACTTATTCTCTCTCCTATCACCACATCCCAGATTTTTACATGCAGTTTGGCTTGTTTAGTTGTGATGGTAGTAAAGTGCTGTATAACAGGCTGTATTAAGAACTGCAGTAGCAGACATTAGAAAGGAAGACTGCGGGAGCAAAAGAGCTCTTATTTTAACATGTGTGAGATAATGGCTCCCAAGAACAGTCTCACTGCTTGTTTGAAAGTTTTGAATATGTCCAGAATATTTATTTGGAGATCAAGAAGAAATATGTGGCAGATAAGATTATCTCCAATCAAGTAAGAGTTGCAGAACCATGAGATGTCTGTTACAGAAATAGCAAAATTGATCTGATGACTAACCACAGGGAAGAGCTTGGTACTAAAAGGTTGGAAAGGACTGCTTCTATCATAACATCCCTAAAAAATTCCTTAATATAAGTTCAAAAATGAGTCTGGACAATTTAAGATTCAGGCAGCTGCTCCGCATTGAGGAAATAATTTCTTAAAGGCTTTGTGGTATCATTTTAGTAGTAATGGTTATACCACTAAAAATGACAAATACGTCTGAAAACCATTGCCAATGCAGCCTGCACTGTTATCCTGTATGTCCAACAGGTTTCATGTAAATGCTCGAGGAAGGAAGTTCATAGGTTTCTTTAACCAGTGTTTTGTCTGTATATCACCCTTTGTTTCTCTGTTCTCTGTCAGAAGATCTCGCTAATATTGCATCATCTTGCTCAAATAGCATCATGTTGCTGGGTTAGTATCTGAATTAGCGTATGGATTAAAAGCTGCAGAAAAGTCTAAAAAACAAAATTACATTGTCAACAGGGAAACAATATTCACTTTTAAATGCTGTTAAAATACTCTTCTGTCTCAGCATCATGAGATCCACAGTTTCAATGGAGGTCACCTACTGTTGGAATTCAGTAATTTTTACTTTCTTCATGCCTTTTTTTATAAATCGAAAATTCAATATGACTTATTGGTATGACAGAGGCTAGGTCTATTTGTATGTAGTTGTTTGGGGTTTTTTTTAATTACTGTAGAGTTCTGCAATTCTCAAGTTTATTTTCAGTTGAACTTTGCTGAAGAAAGCACCTTTTTATGGCTTTTACTTTTTAAGGGCAGTTACAGGTATATTAAGCAGGCCTGCATAATACAATTGATGGGGGAGAAATTGTAAATACAGACAATTTAAAATAAAAGATAACTTGATGGATAACATACATTCACTTAGTATATGCAATTTCTATTTAACCTGTGTTCCATTTTGAAAACATATAAGAAACTCATGTGTCTCTTTCAAACCCAGAGCAATTGTTATAAATGTAGCTATATCTACCTGACAATTTACTGTTTGAAAAACAATTAAACCAGTTTACATTATAACTAAGTCAGCAGATGATAATTTCAGCATGGAAATTGTCAGGTTAAATCTAATATTAGTGTATTTAGCTTTCCTCCAAAATTTTTGTACATTTTAAGACAAAGCAGAACTCCCTGTTTCTGCAAGCAGTGACATATTCAAAGCATCAGTGAAGGCATTTTAAATTGTTACTACTGTCTATATTTTACTATATGGCTGCTCTAAAATCCTAATGTATTTAAGTCAAATTGCTTTTCCTGATCACAATAACTTCTACAATGTCTCATTAAAAGTATAGTATGTTCTGGAAGCCTTTGATAACAACTATGAAATTGTTAGTGTTTAGTTAGTTGATGGACATTTTTAACTGAAATTATCTACTCACTAAAAAGTAATGTGTAAAGCTCATCCAGATTTCCTCATTTTTCAGTTTTAAAGACACAAGACCCCAAAAGTTTCCTTTCCAATAATTTTTATTGGAAATACTGACTGAGTCTTCTGTCTGCCATCAGCAATCTCCATTTTGTATCAACTCCCAAGAGGGTCTTTTAGCAGTGTTGCCCACAAGCTAAACTGATGAAATCAAAACTTTTCTCTCTATGAATATTTTTTTATTATTATTATTTTTGGCAATATTATCTGAGTTAAACCTCTTGTTTGTATTTGAATTATTTTTATCCCATTGTCTACATGACATTAGTGGCTGCAAGAGAGAACTTCAAGTTAGGGATATATTAACACTGCTGGCTTTTCTGTGACTGCAGGTGGTCCCAATATACCCGAGTGAAGCTGCAAAATCCACCAGAATAGCCAAATAAATAGTTTAGAAGTAAACCAACAAACACTGCTTCATGCTGCTGCACTACACTGCTATCACCTGAGTGTCAAAACCCACTTAATTCATTTAAAACTAGATTAGATATGTCCTTTGAGCCTGCAGCCTGCCTTCAGAGAGTGCAGTTTGGGTCTACCTTTAGAGGAAGTAAAAATGATTCAGGAACTAACATGCCCATGAGCTTGGTGAAGTAACCAGTGATGTTCTCAGTGCAACAGTGACAGGCATTTCTGAGACTGCAGCCTCATAAACAGCAGTTAAGCTTCATGGCCATTTCATAGGTGTTAGACTGAAATTCCAAATCCCTACTTATTGGGAAACAAGCCAAAACAATAATTTATACGATAGGATTCCCTAATTACAATGGAATTGATCTGACATTGATGCCCAGACTAGTAGTTCTTAATAGAACTTAGCTAGTATTCCAAGTTAGTTACTACCTTAGTTTAATCAGTGGATTAAATTACACAATTCAGTGGATTAAATTACACAATTCTGAATAATCATGTAGCCAGTCTTTTGCCATCATGGTTTATAGAAACCTTATTACATGCAGCCATGTATCTCTGTGACTTTGACAAGCATGGAATCTCCTCCGTGACCCTTAATATTAAAAATTATGGGTGAGCAGTAATTATGTTCTTTCTCAAAAAAATACTTAACAGAGATTTTTCTTCTACTTATTTCACACTACTAAAAGCATACAACTTAGAAAGCATGAATGGTCATTTCAGAGGCCAAGGAAAATGGCAGCTGGTGGTTTTCTGATTTCAGAAAAAAGCTCTGCCAATAGTTGCCTGTGCCAACTTTACATAATTCTGTGAAACAGAAGTGTAAACTGGGAAACACTCCGTCTGCCAGAAGTATTCTTTCCCTGTTCTTTACTTCATACAAATTTCACTTGCAGAATAAACTTATTTTTTTAATGGATTAGCAACACTCAAACACTACTTTAACCTAATGAAAGCAATGAAAGCCATGTAAATTACTGCCAATCTAAAACTGAAACGTCTTTTAGCCTCACACTGCCATTGGATAGGTCACCTATTGGCATTTGTAGATATATAAATCTCATTCATCTATGATATCTAAACCAGTTCTTATATTTTATACACTGACAGCAAGCAGCAATTTTTATCACCACTTACAAAAATGGTTCTAAACTCCTACAAGCACCAACAGCCTTTGTGCAATTTGCCCTTCAAGATCTTTAAGCTTTGATTAATATCCTTGAGCTTAGACATGCTGCTACTTTGGAGATGTTTCTTCCAGTTTAAATTAAGCTTTGTTTCTTAGTTTGCAATATTGGGCAAAAGGAGAATTTAAGCCTACTCAGTATTTACACAAGAGAGCACAACCTGGGGAACAAGTGAGGCTGTGATTTCACCATTCGTAATTCCAGACATGCATTAGCACATCCCTGAACAAGACAGACTTGTCCTGGGTCACACAGGGGTACACAATCACACTGAAGAGGATAAATGGGCAGGCAGCCACAAGACATGATGCGCTGATTTGGTCAGATTAATGTATTTAATTTCAGCTTGATGCCAGCTACAGGAAGATGGACGATAACATATAGTGAGTATCTGCATTAAATTCCACACAGCATTTGATCTATTTATCACATACTAATGTCAGTTCATTGCTATGCCATCATACTCAATTAGAACAAAGTTTCACAAATCTCTACACTTAGAACAGCCCTTATTTGTGTTGACTTCATTTGAAGTTAATGAGAGTGTTCATCTTGCTTGGGCAGGTGATACTGTCTGTCCTTCCTTGTGCCTTATAAGAACTGCAAAAAGGTCATAGCAATGGATTGATTTCAAAATTCTGTATTTTCAAAATAGCAACCAATCATCATTTCAACACTGCAAAATCATCACAAACAGATCTTTGAATAAATGTAAAACATTTTTATGATATTTGAAGTTCCTTTTAATTGAAGTTCTATTTTAGATTTTACCTGTTCTGGTGTAAATCAAAATACCTGCCTGAAGAGAGATAGAGGATCACTGTCTTTTTTTTATGTGCACTAAGAATTTCAAGCAGTTTCCAAAACTCTTGAATTCCCGAAGACTTAATTTGACAATAGGAAAAAATCTACACAGATAATGGGCAAAACTCTAGTGACTGAATAAAGTACCACCTATTATCTGCTGACACTTGCATACAGGCTCAGAGTTGTTTACTTGTTGGATCATCAGTTGCTACTAATGAATTGTTATTTGAAGCAGCCAGGCAGAAAGCTGGAACACCAGCACTGAACAACACAACCTGTCGGCAACATAAAATGCTTTTACAAGCCTGTGTTCAGCAGCTGGAGATAAAATAAGCTTTCTGTCATCACATTAAGAATGCATTGGAATTGTACATCTATAGATCTGTACAGGCTTATTTTAATTATGTAAACTTGTGACATAGTATATCTCAGAGACCAGACTCAAGTGCAGGAATTTAAAGTAGCTGTCATAGAGAGAGAATCATTCACATGCAAATTAAATCATTATCATTTTACTAAAGCCCTGTCAAAAGGCTTGGATTGTGATAATCAGCCCAGATATCCAAGGTTGAGAAAAATCCATAGCACAGAGGTGGCTCTAGAGGTTCTAAATATTTTTCCAAACTCTGCCTTGTGTACAAATTACCATTCTTGGGCAAAATGGTTAAGAACAGAACAATACTAAATTCCAACAACACGTTATTCCAGAAATTATCTCCAAGTTCCAGCATGTCATATCAGCCAACATCCTGGGCACAATTAACATTTCTGACCCTGACAAAAGATTAAGATAGCTTTGATGGTCATAAAAGAGGGATCAGTCAGGAAACACACAAAATCCTTCAGGTATTTTAAACAAGATCAAAGAAATAACTCTGTAGTATGCAGTAGGTTTCCTCTTATTAACCCTTCCTTCACTGGACACTGAACTGGAGCTAGGACCAAGCTTGGACAAATCATTACAGTGACAGAGAAAAAAACCCACCTCCCTATTGTGCAACAACTCAGATATGAGCATGGGCACACTAATAATATCACTGTTTCTTATCAGTCCTTAAAGTGGGGTTACCTCCATGTTGAATAATAGCAATGATAAGAGCAATCCTATAAGACTCTACAGAGTGCACTATAGTCTGATTGCATACCATCACACAGGCTTAGTGATGCATTATTTAGAAATATACAAAAGGAAGAATACCACAGAGTCTTTGTGGGTAAAAATGTGCCACTCCTAGCTTCCTTATGGATTGTCCTCCCTTCCCTCGTGCACATCTGCATGCAGGAGCACAGGTTCCTGGGGACAGGATCAAACCTTGCATAGCCTATATTAGGTCAAACAAACACGGCAGTTAACTTTAGGGCATACTGAAGTTACTCTATTATTAATACAATTTAGAAGCATGGATATTTAATTTTAATATGGAAAGAGGTAAAGAAGAGCTTGGTTTAATCTTTCTCAAACATCATGCAATTGTGACAGCTTTTTGAACAAGGAAAAACAAGCTGTACTCCAAAAAATGATGTAGTGATGGGTTCAGAGAAGAGCAATCCTTGAAAACAGGCAACAAAGTCCTTCCCACTACTTTTCCTGAGATGGTATATCCCCTGTCCTAGACAGTTGCCAACAGGACCATGTAGTCAGTGATATTTTGGAAAAGGAACAAATGAAAGGAAAATTATAATGTTGTGTTTTAAGGCTAGAAAGAACAAAAAATTATAGGAAAAGTTTATGTTTGAAGTTTATGTTAAGGTAGACATGCTTTATGTATGTAAGTGAAATAAAAATGAGAAAGATAAAAAATGCATGTTCTTAAAAGAGCTTTAAAGATGTACATAAAATGTATAGAACAGTAAGACACAAGAATGGCAGATGTATTTAATATGGCTACTAATGAAGGAAAGTACAGAACTTTAAGAAAAAGTAAAGGAAGGAAAAACTGTTAACACTTGAAGATGGAAAAAAGGTTTTTTTAAAGCACCATATTAAGAAAATACAAGAGTTTATATAGAAAATCCTTCTCTTGAGAGGAAATAATGAAGCTTATAACTGACAGAAAATACTGCATTCATTCCTTCATTCAAGAAAGAAAAGCTTTTCCTTGTTTTCAGTTACAAGAATATGTTGCTATCACTTGGACCAGCATCTTTTCCGTGAATAAATCCATAAACCAGAAGATTGCTTCCAGGCAAATCATAAAAGTTATGAGTGTCTTTCATAGCAGTAAAGTGTTCACATCTCAAAATAATTGAGATTGTTCAGGTGCTAACATAATTAAGGATGTCTGTCTTAAATTAAGTTTAGACTACATGCAAGTTGGGACAGTATTTATCAACAGACCATCTTCTTCAGATCAGTTACTTTGGTTTCCATTAAAGGCTACAAAAGCATTAGAATGTAGGCATTGTTCTTAAGCTCCATACTAATTTATTCAGTAAGGATTCTCCATTTACCTACCTATTTCCTTAGCAGGAATTTCTTGATACACTGCTTCAAGGATTGAGACATCTTCTTGGCTTTTTTCCCCTTTCATTAGCAAATTTCCCACTCCTTAGTGTGACTACACTTTACTACAGTAAATATAGGTGACAGTAAGTATCTTCCACAAATCCTAGACTTTGGGCATTATTTCCTCAAAGGGTGGTAACTTAGTCATAATAATTTAATTCAAAGCTCTTGTTTATTTCCTTTAGTTTTAGTCCAGTTTTAAATCAAAGTATCTTTTGAGCCTATTTTACTTAAGGACTGGTCTGTCCATGATTCTTCTGTCTGTTAGTCCATCTGGTGTCCTTGTCCCATCTCCACCTCTACAGTACTATTGGCCAAATGCACACAAATATGCAGGTAACACCTTATTAAATTGTTGTGGATTTCATTAAAACTGACTTCTGGAATGGAAAAGGAACCCAGATTAATGCTCTTCCTGAGCAAAAGCCTCCCATGTGCTCTGTTTCCCTGCCTGAGCAAACTGGATGGCCAATCAAAAGCACATGTTGATCTTGTCCTGGCAGCATGCACAGCATGTTGTATGCTGTATGCATGCTGTATGCATACAGCATGCAGTATGGTAGAAAAACTTGAAGCATGGGGCCTTGAGAGAGAAGCTGAGGTTGTTGCATCAGGTGGAGCATTACATAGGACATATGTAAGGAGCATTACATGGGATGCATATCCACAAAAAAAAAAAAAAAAAAAAAAAAAAGTTTTAAGGAAATTACTCTAGAGAGTTATTCATAAGAAAATAAGAGACCTTGGCTTTGATTAATGGAAAACAGAGAATTTTCAAAGATTGTCTCAGGATTAGTTTGCAGACTGACTGGAGAGCTCTGTTATCTATCCTATGCACAGGTTCTGGTCTCACTGCTGATACCTTCAACACTAAAATCAAAAGACTTAAGTATGGGACACCATGGTTGAGTCAGTTGTTCAAACACTTGTGTGATTCTGAAGTCTTCCACCGAGGCCCCATAAACAGCTCTGGGTATAGACATTGCTGACAGGCATCTGCTCTGGAAAGACCCTAATTTCAGTTGCTTCCACCTTTGTCAAGTGTTAACTGGTTGGCTAGAATCTCTTACCATAGATACGTCTCTTGTTCATAATTTTTTACTTTCCCATCTCTGTTCTTGCACTGCCCAGTGGAGAAAGATGCCTCCCTGTGCTTCACCACAACGCAGGAGCTTTGATGAGGCTACAGATGAAACCAAACTCAAATGCCAGCTGGCCAGCTAGGAGGTCAAGTGGAAATAGTTGTGAGTAGAAAGGTGTGGGCTCTTTCAGAGACTTCTTTCAGAAGGAATGGACAGGAAGGGATGGAAGAGGGAGAAGGTAGAGGGAGCACAGAGGCACTTGCTTGTGTCACATGCCTGGAGCAAGAAGCCAGTGAGCATTAGTAGAAAACTGGGACCAGAAACAGAATAAGGCAGCCTGAGAGAAGATAAACTTGACAGGATTCTGATCATCTGTAATGGTAGAGAGTTGCATGAGTTCTGGGACTATGAAAAACTGTGAAGCAGGACTACAGTCACACTGCTGGGACAAAACAGGAGAATCAGAATGCCATCAGTTATGATTAGGGAAAGCAGATGCAGATATTTCTACAGGCAACCTACCCTGTTACCTGAGACAAGTGAGTTGGCTCCCAAACAAAGTAACTATTGCCATTAAGTTACTCTGTGTGAGTTAATTTATCCATCTGAAAATTGGAGCTTGTTACTAGAGGTGTGTCACCGTGCTGGTATAAGGATACCACTTATCTGATAGCACAGGATGTGTGTTTGTATTTCCTAATATGTATAGCATCATGTGGACATTTCATTTCAAGTGGCACTCACTTAGCATCTCTATAATCCACTCCATACAAACAAATGTGTGGCCAAAACTATGAGAGCACACTCTCTTCCAAAGCCTAGAACAGAACTGAAGCACTATTATTCTCTTCTAGTAAGGCACATTTGTGACACTTGGTGTACCTCATCTCTCAGATACAGAGCTATAAACTCATTTTCTAAACATCCAATCTCATTCTCTCCAGGCTGGGACACAGCTACAATACTGTTCTTAAAGTCAATAAACTTCAAGTTGATTAAACCTGTGCTTGAAAGATAAAAAAAAGTCTGATAAAAGTATTATGTGCTTTGAAAATGAAGCATGAGATCTCATGTTGGTCATCCAGAATTAGATGTTTTGATAATTCTGACTTTAATCTTTATGTGTCTCAATTTCTCAGTTAGTAAATTAGTATAATAGTGGCACTTAATTTTGTAGGGAACCATAGATGGATAATTTTATGAAGCACTGACATACCATGAACATATTAGACAAATTTACATTTGATGCAGCATCTGCCTCTTGGATGTTAAGTAAGATCTGTTATCAAATATTGAAGGAAGAAGAACTATGGAGTAACTACCCCTCTCCTGAATATAGCAAGATTTTCCAAAGAGGGAAAAAACCAATACCTAAAGAACATGTAATTAAAAGCTGATTGATAATGTGTATATATAAAAAAGGTAGAATAAAATTTGCACAGGAGCCTTTATTTTTACATTTCTTACATTTTAAGCACCTGATTTTGCATTTTTCTCCAGCTTTTGTATGGATTGTCCTTGTAGGCAACTCTATTTTAATTAGAGAAAGCTTTTATTGCATAAACTAGTTAAGCAGTTTAAAAGTTTAACAGCTCTGGTTTTCATACACTGTATCATTAAAATTATTTTGATTGTCCTTTTAATCTTTATCATGTATTTCTGCTTCCTTCCTAAGTTTTTTTTTATATTATGATAAAATAATTTACTGTTTTCATTATTGTTACTGAAATCTTATCAGGAAGTTTAGCAGTTCATTAAATTACATAATGCATGAAGTAGGTGGAATCAATTAAATGAATGAAAAAATAGACTTTTGACATTTTATTAAAATAACACCTTTCATTCAAAAAAAGATCCAACTCATATAAAAAAATTGGAAATTAGATTTGCTGTTCAAAACAACACTCATTAATTTATGTGCACAACAGTCCAACTTTCTGCCAAAGGGTAAAGCGAGTCTCTATGAGAAAGAATTTTTTGTAGGTCATTGCAAGAAGTGTAAATTTATTTTGGACAGAAAATAATAATCGTTACATGTTTAGCTATTCACATTTCAGATGCAAAGCATGTCTCTTCAGTCTTACATTTTCTAAAAAAAACAAAATGGGGTTTTGTCTGCTTGCTTTGTTTGTTTGTTTTTTAAATGCCCCAACTGTTCTTGGGAAAAAATCCTACAAAACCAAGCAGTATAAAATGTAAACTACTTTCCATGTGAGGGAGAAGGAACAGAATGATCTGTATATGCTCTTTCATATACACCAGCAAGGCTTAGCCAAAACCTGGTGGGGTAGTGGGTAAAACGGTGAAGGATAAGAAGTAAGATGTGTATTGCTTGGAATATGGTTTCCACTGTATTTAAGAGTTTGCAATGCAGACTGTAGCATATATTCTTTCAGATCTAAATATGTTTACTAGCATTAAATATCATTTAATAACACAGAAGTTCCATTACAATCAGGGTACAATATCTGACATATAAAGCTGCCCAGTGTAAATTGACCTTAATTCACTACATTCTTTCCTGCATTACAATCTTTCTTTCTCCTCTTAATAATAAATGTTAATTTGAAGAACTATATTCCAAGTATCATCACCAGCATATTCTGGAGAAATGCATTAATTTAGTACTATGAATAAATTAATCAGATTGTCTTATGAAAAAAAAAAAAATCACTACCATATGTTTTCCCTTTTTTTTCCATCTCAATGCATGTGCTATGTGCCTCATTTTTTGTGTTGAATTTGCTGATCTGAATATTTTAAGGTCTGTATGGATTATTTCTATTTTCAACTGTATTTCCATTTCCTATGATTCCAGTAATTCATTGGAATAATCTGCTTAGTTCCAGTGTGACAGCTCTCCTCAAAGTTGCCAGTTGCTGCTATGAATTTCTCAGCATTCTGGTTACTGCATGTCCAGAATGTATTTGCTAACAAAATAGGTTCCAGTACCTGCTATGAATTATAACACTGAATTAGAACTTTAATTTTACACTACAAAAAAATTAAAACTTGTATAAATCTCCTTTCTCCCTATCTTCATGTTTCCAGGCTCAAAGGCCAAGATCACCCTTACAGTCAGGCATTTTCAGAACTCTCAAGGTTTCTCCCAGGCATAGTGTGACTCCTTATGTGCCAGTTGACAACATGTAAATATCCACTGTGCTATTTTCTATCTGGCAATGGAGTCAGAATAATTTAGTCAAACACATAGTCACTCAAGCACTTACTATAAATATCATTGATGTTTGTTTTATGTGTATTTCTGCAATGCCCAATCTGAAATGAAATAAAATTAAAACTTATAGACAAGGTACAGAGCCTCAGTGCTATGTGCATATTCACATTTTATTAGGCTATGGAGGAATGTCTTACAACAACAATGGATAAACCCACAGGGGAAAGGAAATGGAAATGTAGGAGTTTTCAGGAGTACCAGACTTTATTGGGAAACTGAATGATGGCAAGGGAAAGAACAAAATTCTGACAGTGCTACTGTCTACCTTGCTAGGAAGGTATGTTACAATGATATGTATGTGCACATTCATGTAAGGGGATAAGGGAGATTACACAGGAGGCTATTAAGTCATTTGCCAATAAAATAGCCCTCAAGGAACACATTTGTTCTTATCGCATCTGCAATTACTTGTATTGATATTTCTTACTCATCGTTTTGTCTCTCTGTTACTTTTGACACAGGCAGTAGTTTCCCAAATTCAGACCATGATTCAGTATGAACCTCCTTCACAAGAAAACCTATTTCTGCTATGAATAAAATAGCAATCAAATGCCTGATGTTACTGCCAATTTGAAGGCTGCTGATCAAAATCTAAGTGTTGCTGTTTACTTGTCTTCCAATTCTACTACTTCTTTGTTGCTTCCCACTACTATATATGCATAATTACAACTGGACATAACCTTGTACTTGTTTTTCTTCCTGTAGGTGTGGACGTGTTGCATGCTGGTTTATGATGTAGAAGGTCATGAGCAATGCACATTTCTGAGGTCACCGGAAGCCTTCCTTACTCACTGCAGTCTATACACCACTCTTTTCTGATGCTCTCTGCTCATGTCTCCACCGGGATCTGCACTGTTTATTAAGGGCCTAAACTAAAGTTAATTGAAGGAAATTAAAATGGGACCATTTTCTTTTATTTCAGTGCAAACTGTAGTAAATGAAAACTGAAATATAGCTGAGAGGACTAGAGCCAACAGAGGATCTAAGTACCTAAAAACCTTTTGATCTGAGCATCACGTGGGATGCAAGAGGAGGAATTCAAAGCTTCTGGATGTTGATCAGGCTTATGAGTTAGGTGTGAAGGTGCCCAGAGGGGCCAAGATCTGTGTATACACAGGTACAGAATGACAGGCACCCTGGAGCTTTAAAATGGAAAAGTAAGACCCTGTGGACGCAATTTAAGTAACAGTTGAGCAGGTCTTATTTGATGAGCAATTTTCAACAGAGGTGCCTGAGGTCTTGTGTTAGTCATCAAAGTCCCTTGTTAGGGTTTAAATGATTTTGGCTACTTCATTCAGAAGTTGCTTAGGCTTTGATAAAAATGAAAGGATAGCATTAATCTCATTTGGAGAATGTTTTTATGCTGCCTTACATTTTTATGATGGTCTGCTTTATTCTAGCTTGCCATATGTTTATAGTTCACCATGACTGAACTTCAGGTATTTTGTAACTTCAAAACATTTTTTTTTTCTTTATAAACGATTTAATTTTAAAACATGTTTAATTCTTGGCAAAGGCAGCTGCCAATTTCCATGTTCATAACCAAATCATTTTTACAGAATTACTCCTTAGTCTATGCACCTTTTAGTCCTGAGTAGTACTACCCTTATACATTTACTAATGAAGTACAAGTCAGATTAGAATTGCCGCTTAAATATTGATGTACTTGTTTGATCAAAAACAAATTGCCAGCAAATTATGTCTCATAATTGGTAAATGTAAGATGATAGCTCAAATCCACTTTTAGGCCTTTATCACACAGGTTGACAATTTTCCATTTCAGATAGCTGAAGGGAATGGAAAGAATACACAAAAGTTTGAATTTATTAGTATGTTTTGCCCAAGATACTGTTCAGGAACTTGACTATTTCAGATTAACCATCAAAGAGGACTCAAAGTATTGAATTATTTCAAGGTTTGGTGCACAACACAATCTCCTGCAGCCATATCAACATTATTGATAAAGAAACTTAGCTTGTTTGTTTGCAACTGTTTGACATAAAATTTCTCTCTGACATGAGATGGCCTAAAAATATCCAGTAAAATCTCACAGTATTTGTTTTGCTTGACTTGCAGTTTACTGAGTGATAATGGTGCATAGTCCACATACAAGAAATACCCATAGCACCATGGTATAACAGTTTCAGATCTAAACTGGTATTTAAACATAGTACATACTTGTGGGCTTCAGAATTTCAGGACAGATCTTAAGGACATCAGTAGAGTTAATTGAAGACTCTAGTCTTGGGAGTGAATGGTTCCATTACTCTTGATGCTTTAACTCCAAAACTAATTTATCTATCAGATAAATTAGCCATTCTGTTGCTGAAAATATTAGTAGACACAATCAGGTAATAACTATTTTATAATCTCAAGACGTTACTTCTCACCATTTCTCAGTTATTTCTCTTACAAACTGGCAAAACCCTCAGTTTTCTAGAGGTAACTTCTACAGTGCTTTTACATGCTGATAATATAAAACCCTTAAGCTTGTAAAACCAAATTTTTTTTCTCAACCAGGTAATTCCAGTTAAAGACTGTAATCTAACACACAACAGAGTCAGCAGCATAAAGGAAAATTGCCTTTTAGCTAAACTCTGGTGAGGACTTTACAGTTCTAGGGATGGAGTAAACTGTCAGAATTACAGCTGTTACAGGAAAGAGAGTAAGTATAGAATCAGTGTGATGAAAAAATTAAATTGGAAAGGGTTTTTGGAAGCCATATAGTCCAACCTCTTGCTTCAAGCTGGTCTAACTGAAAATTCAGGAGAGGATGGCTGAGGTCCGGTGGTGTTTTGAAAATCACCACAGAGGCAGGTCCCACAGGCTGTCCGGGAAGCACATCCCAGTGCTTAACCACCGTCATAGAGAGGATTTTTTTCCGGTGTGCAATTAGAATTTCCCTTGCTGCAACTCACATTGTTGTGTCTTATTGTCTCATTGTCATGGAGACCACTGCCAAAGTGTCACCACAATGTACCTCCTTCCTCCCACAACCTCACAGCAAAGGTTTTTAAAAACTGAAATTCAAACAAGGGACTTTCTTTTCTCTCCTTGGGATTTCAGTTATGTTTGGGTTTTCAGCATACCTGACCTGTCATCCCCAACTTGGGTGTGCCTCTGAAAGAGCTGTCAGATGAAGATGAGAGGCTACAAACTTGCCCTATTTTTTTATTCTAACCACTCACTGTGAGACATGATGTTGAATTAGATAGATGCAGTATTGCTACTCCTGTATTTGCATGTTCTTTCTCTTCTGTACTTGAAACTTCTCTAATTCACCTCAGAGCAACTGTTCACAATGGGTACTTGGATTTGAAGTTTGCTGCATCTGTTTCAGACCTGGAGACATTTGAGCTTCCATAAGCTTGCCTACTTTTCACAACAGCACTAGCTGATTTGATCAAAGACATTATGTCTACTCAAAACGCTGCATATTATATATCCTTACTTACTATGGTCACAGTGACACTACTTCCGAGGACAGCTTAATAAATATTTTGTTAATTATAAGTTAACAACTTCACACTGGTTGTAAGGAATCAAATGCATGGGAAAGCATTTGCTAAGCTCATGTGTGAACTCCAGCATCTGCTTTGTATCATTCAGGCAATAAATGATCCCCAGTCATAGGCCATTTGAGTTTTCTGGACAGGTCTGTGGACAGTTAACAAATTCTTATCTTTGAGGATGGAATGTTTTCTGAATTTGTTTACATCTTGCAATTCTGTGGTTATAACTTCACTGACAGTTTATGAAAAGAATAAATCTGCCATTTCTTAGAAGCTCCATTCATACTTCTAATGCTGTTGATACTTTGAAACATTAATATAACTTTCTATTCTGCTGAGACTTTTATATGATTTTATTATTTGGTATAGTTTGATCTATTCCCCGGTTCTTTTTCCCTTCTGCTTCTGCTGGTATTACTACTGATGGACAGAGACCTCCCAAAGGCATTGTGAAACCGTTAAACCTTTCTGAATTTTAGCATTAGGAATAGGTTACAAGAAAGCTTTGTGTTTACAAAGCTCGTTAGGACCACAAGCACCCAAGTAAACACTAGGGTAACACTGAAGGCTCCAAGCATCCACCATAAACAGCGGTGGGAGGAAAACTATCTTCAGGCATTCAGGGACTGGAAGGAGACAAAGACCTTTTATCCTTTTGCCAACCTCACCTCCAAGCAGAGAGGTGAATACTAGGCTGAAAGTGTGTCCTTCTAAGTGCCAACACTGACCTGTTAAATGGTTAGAGCTTTGAAAAGAAACCATATGCAAATTGAGCAACAATTTGTTTCCTCTAGCCCTATTTCATTCTTCCCTTTCTATGCATTTATTTACAGGGCTAACCTTTCTTCTCAGTCAGAAGCAACACAGGAGCTATAAAGTCTCCTTTGATTAGAAGATCTTTACAGCTGTGTAGTGAGCATCTACATGAACCCAGGACACTTGTTTGGGTCCCTGGCCATGGTCTAACACAGGATGTGTCTGCAGTTCATTTAAAAAAACATAAGGTTAAACAACAGCAGGCAGCTTGTCATTCCATAAGGGAATTATTTCCCTTTCCTATGGGGAGATGAAGACTCATGAAATCTATACTTAAACAGGAAGAGATATTCTCCATTAGTAATGTATCAATAGTAAACTGATGTACTCAAAATCTTGGTCAAACTGGTGTATATTTGGTCTAAAATGAGCTTTTAATAATTTGAATCTCTCTTATACACAATGCAAACTTGTATATAATAGTTTCTAGAATATTGAAAGCATTGATTATACAAAATTCTCTCCTACTATATTAATATCAAATTTTCATTACTGATCTCTGCATTACCTCGAAGTATGTCTGGCTTCAGAAGACAAGCATATTCATCCCTTATCACTAAAGCCTTAAGCCCTGAGTCTGGATGACAAAATATGCAGTTAAGATTTTGTCATTCAAGCTCCAGCAGCGCAACAGCCCTTGGGAAGATGTGATCTGAAGGACAGGTTAAGCCTGGTAAGTAAAATACTTCAGAAAGTTTAGTTTCCTGGGAAAACAATCAGGTAGGGAGCCAGATATAGGGGAGGTTTCCAACCAACTGGGAAAATTAATGTATTTATTATTTTGCCTTATTTTCTGGTCAATCTTTTATTACTGCCTGTTCATAGTAGTAATAGTAGAGTGAGTACTACTTCCAAAATCAGGCATGGGTGAATATTAATTTAAGGGCAAGTGAGGGGAAAAAAAAAAAAAAGTACAAGAGTCAGTCTGAATTCTGTATTTTGGAAGTTACGACAACCACATGAATACTTCCTGGGCAAAAAGGTTTCTAAGTCTGAATCACAAGGACACATAAAATCTGAGAAGACCTAAAAAATATGAAAGTTTAGATAAGCTCAAAGAAGATACCTAACACTGCAACTGAAAAACTTGACAAGCCATGAAAAAGACAGAGAAACTGGGCTACCTGCTGTGCAGACAGACATTCTTCTCCAGAGGCAGGGGTGGAACCATGTGTAAGGGCACACAAAGACATCTAGGAGGTTGTAAGAATATCAAGGTGAGCTACCTCTCTAACCCATAGAGAGACAAGTTAATCTGAAGCAAGGAAACTGTACTCCTCCTTTTTTATACAGTGGCTCTAGTGTGCTCTGAAGGAATATGTGAGTGGTTGTATGAATTCAGAGCAAAGGTTTATGTAGCTGTGTATCTGCCCTTCAAAGACTAGCAGTGCATGTAGACATGTGGCAAAGAAGAAAAGAAGGGAAGCATAAGGATGGAGAACACTTTGTTATCTTCCGTTAGTTTGGAACTTCTTGTTTCAGAGCTGCCTCAGCCAGTGTTGTCTTCATATTACAGCAGAGCTCAGAGGAGCTTCCTTCTCTGCATTCAGCCCTGGTTTATAGTGGTGCTACACGTTATGTGATGAGCCACATCAGGAAGACTCAGTCACCAACTTCACTTGCAACCTGAAGAGTCCCAGTCTAAGTGTTTTTTCCTTAGCTGGCAGCTGTTCTTCACCTTTGATCATCTCTCTCACCCTACTCTTTTACACTATCTATCTCATCTACATATATATTGGGGGCAGAAAATAAATAAAATTTGTATTTATTTACTCGTGTCTCAAAAATAAGATGTTTTGCATAATTTTATTAATCTCTTGGCATTTATTCCTCAAAGGAAACCCTCAGATTTTCTTCACAATTTAACTTCCTGAGTCATTCTAGTAAGTTTGCATAAGGCTTTGACACAGGACCTGAACAAGGACAACAATCTACCACATAGTATATAGCATATACATCCAGGTCACCACATATGGGTTTAGGAGTCCTTTCTCAGTAAAACATCTTTGCTTTAATTCCTTGTATTTCAACTACTGGACATTTCTTGACAGAAGCTGTAGGGGTAATTAGTAAACTAATTTGTGTTTGGACATTGTCAAGTATTCCCATTATGTCACTATGACCAAATTAATGTATCCCTGATTTAAGAATATGATACCAAATAGGGTAGGTTATGATTATTTAATTTGAAAAAGCATGTACAGATAGTAGAACACCTTCTTTTCCACATTAATTTGTACTTTGCTGTGTCATTTTTATTTCTGCTACTTTATGAAAAGTAGGGGGTCTCATATCTGTACTCATCAAACTTTGTATAAATACAGTGCAGCTCCTTTTATGTCCCTATCTGTAACACTACATTTCCTCCAGTTCTAATATTAGTGTGTGAAGTCCCTGTGCTTATGCTTTAGGTGACATGGCCTTGATTTGTAAATAGAATGATTCTTCAGGTCTGTACTCTTTCTTCATCTGTTTAAAATCTAATAAAGCTCAACCATAGATGTCATGAATTGGATAAACATCCACTGCTTCCAAACCAATGTCCCCTTTAGTAAATCTAAATTAAATCTTAGTAAGCATGCAGCAGGAATATAAGTATAATTCATATAAATATTTATCCTTAATAATTATTCCCATCAAAAACTTACAGACTGGTGTCATCGTGTATGTGATAACAAACTTTTATCTTCTGCTTGCATTCATCTGGCCCCGTACATGGCAAGATGATCTGTCAATACAAAAAAATGTCTCAGATCTGACAACTGGAAACTGATGGAAGTCACAGAGATGATCATCTGTTAGCACCATCATCAGGGTACCCACATCATTTAAGACAATCAGTGTTCTTTCTGCTTACATTCTCAAGATTATGGTATAAAACTTAGGGACTTGATTCTTTTTTTCCCGTGAACAAGCTGTGCCTACAGTAAGAACTTTTTTGTACTTTTGAGACTTCATAAATCAGTTGTATTCTGGAAAAACAATTCAAATCAATAGGATGCTTCAACTGGTCTTGCCCAATGTTACATTTTCAATGGCAAAAGGAATATTTGTTTAGGCAAATAAAAGCCTGTCCAGTTTCTGCAGTCCATTCCCCTCCAATTGGTGCAGCTGCACAGCTCTAAAGGATGCTGAAGGCCATATCCCCGCTTCATCCTTTTAGAATCCAGTTTTACAATTATTGTTTAACATTCTGTCCTACTGAGCTTGCTCATTCCATCTGCCTCCACTGCTTCCTGTGGATCCAGGACCCAGAAGTTTACTACCTTCAGAGTAAAAATGTTCTTTATTTTGACAGTTGATTGTGGATACCTGGTTTTCAAAACATGTTGCCCAAGCTAGGCTTTATGAAATGTCTGGTCAGGTACAGCTACTGGAGGGTTTCAGTTGATAAACTCAAGATAGCCCCCAACCGCACGGAAGAATCTCCAACAGCATTTGCTATCCCCTTTTTCTATCTTCTACTGCAAGGACTTTCTCAGTATTTAAAAAGATCTGGTTAAATTTCCTTTCTCTCTTCTCATCGCTCTGTTTACACATTAAAGTTGGCATGCTTTAATGGCTATTCAGAGAGATCATCGTTCTCCTTAGTAACAACAGCAATAATATTGACTTATTATTACTGATATTATTGTTGTGATATTTTTCATTTGTATTGCATGTGAGCATGCATGTTACTTAAGATACTGGTATTGGATGAGTTTCCTGCTGAGTGGGGCATGGTAAAAGCAGAGAAAAAAACTTTTGTTGTACAGATACGAGTGTAGCAAAAAAAAACCAAACAAAAAACAAAAACCCACCTTTTTTTCATGCAGATTGCCTTATTTAGAAATGTTACTGGTTTCATTACAGTTTTTGTTTATGCTAAACCTGTACACAATCTCTGACTTCTCTAAAAGAAAGACCCAGTAGTACTTGTAAATTTTATATAATAAAAGTCCCATAAATACAGTCAAGGTCAAAAGTGGTTTTGTGATCATCTGTCTGCCTTCCTACCCTTTCAAAAATAATTTTAGAAAATAGATCTACTCTTATAAAAATTTACATGCCTCCACCTCTTTATGGACAAGTTTCCACAGAAACGTGTTCTCCTTCCTGACCACATATTTTCATAGGATAAAATGTGTTGTGTAATTGCTAACTATAAAGTACTAAGTACATTTTAAAAGTAAGTTTGGTTTTACAGCAGTTTCTCTCTTTATTTTTCATCAAAACCAGGAAAAATCTTTTTAGGTGTGAGGAGTCTAATTTAATCCAAGTGATCCTATGTCTGTAAAGGGTAGTCCATGAGTATATTAATACCAACTATTTCTTGTGCATTCTATTACCTGAATTAAATGTACAGAAAATGTCACTGACTAGTGGCCACCAACCTATGCATTTATATAGGCATATTGTTCTATAGATATTGGATATCTTTAGCTTTTTTTTCTTTTCCTCAGAAAACCATCATCAAAAAGTCACAGTAGAACCATGCTTAGCTTCAGAAATAGGATATACTCTGCACTTACTATTGGCAGCAAAGCACAGAAAAAAAGTTTGTGCTTAAAGCCAAACTGGATGAATTGCTGCTGATAAAGCATAATTGTCAGGGTTACACTGCATTGTCTTAAATGGCTTATGAAAAAGCCCAAACTGACTGCAGTTACACACCACAGGGTATGATATGGACAAAGCCTTTAAAAAGTTTTCTATCCATTGTCATTAATTTAAAATTACAAAGGAAACAGTGTGCTTAAGCCTTGGTGTGCTTCAGTCATGAACATGTGTGACCTGCTGATCTGTTGGCAGTTGCATGATCCTCCTAAGAACATAACTGTCTTAGAGAGCCTTTTGGAGAGGCTCTCAAAGGTTTCCTGACACTAGAGGAGGATGGTGCTGGCTGCAGGAAGGCCTGGCCAGCACTGCAGCCAGGATGGGGGACTCTGCCTTGAGGTCCATTTCTCTAACATGAGACATTGTCCTTATCTGAGTGAGAACAGAATTGATTCTGTTCAGTGATTTTACTCTTTAGCTCATTTCTTTTAACTAACTGCACTGTCTGAAGTTAGCAGCCTGTCTTCACAGACATTGTCTGCTGCTGGCAGTGATAACACCCCATGTTTAGAATTACTACCAAGGATTGGTGTGCAGACCAAAGCCACTGCCGGATCTTGTGTATCACATTGGGGGGTGCAGAGGCTGCACCTGCAGGGAGAAGCGGACAGGACAGGTGACCTTAAACTGACCGACAAGGTATTCCATCCCATATACATCATATTTGGTATGAAGCTGAGGGATTACAAGAGTCAAGTTCTCTTGGCTCAGCTCCTCTGGCTTCTTGCTTCTTCAATGGCTGGCATCTGAGGAGGACTCTGTTCTGCCTTTGATCCTGATCTGTATGTTCCTGAATCCGGTAGCAGAATCCAGCTCCTGAACACAGCTCCCGTCTGCTTCAGGGCCCAGCCTGGGACTCCCCCGGTGCAGGCTCCACAGCATCAGTGGTGATGGTGATGTAATTGCCATCAGGGGGTTTGGGTTTGATACTGATTTTGTACATATTTGTATATATTCCATTTTATTATTTTTATTTTCATTAAAGCTGTTGGAGTTTCCTTTTCTAATCGCTAAGTCTCTCTCCCTTATTCCCTTTCTCTTCCCCTCTGGGGAGGGAGGGGGGTTAACAGACAGTGTCTGCTATAGGTCCAGTGGGATTCCCTGACCCTAGACCATGAAAGACATCACGAGCTCAATTGCATTTTGAAGTAACTGAGCTATGGAAAGAGGGCTTCATCCACATAACCTCATTGAAAGATCTCAAACGGGTCTCTCTCCCTTGCCCTGTCTTGCTTCTCCAGCATTAACCTGGAAATCGTGACTCGAGGCTGACGGGTTTATTTTTTATTTAAGCCAACGTTTGCTTTGAGTTTTATCTCCCACGCACACCCCGCTCCCAGGGCTGCCTGCGGGGCCGCCGATGTGCGCGGCCCGGGCCGGCCCCTGCCCCGCGGGACAGCGGGCGCCCGCGGCTGACGGCCCGCCCGGCGGGCAGGGAGGGCGGGGATGGGGCGCGGGGCCCCACCGCACCCCTGGGAAGGCTCTGCCCTTCACTCCGCGCGAGGGCCGGGCTTCCCCAGTTCAGACAAGTCCTTGCTCCGCTCCCGCGGCGGCGGCGGGTTTGGTGCGACACCGTCCTGACATGTTGTAACTGGTTTCCACACCCACCGCGCCTGAGAGCGACGGGAAGTACCTGCGATGAGCCCTGCGCCGCCTTAACTCGCCGCCGCCGCGATCGCAGCAAGCCGGGCAGAGCCGCCCCGCCACTCCAGAGGCGAGACCTCACCGCGGGGCATCGGCACAGTAAGTGAATCTCCTTCTGCCTCCCCCGGGACGGGCAGGGGCGGGGGCAGGGTCTGCCCCTGCCTGGCCCGCGCTACGGACGGGAGGGTGAGGCGGCCGCCCCCCGCCCCGACAACAGACGGGTCGGTGCGGAGCCGCGGGGCGTTTGAGCCGGGGACGCGGGCACCTGGGGGAAGCCAGTGGCGGCCTGCGAGGCGGGGAGTTCCCGTTGGCGCGGGCCGTCGGAGTCCCGCCGCGGCGGGGGGCGACACACGTGCGGTGCCCGCGATGCTGAGGCGTGCCCGACCGAGCACGTGGCGCTGCCAGTGAAGGGCTGGCGGCCACCGTTTTGCCTGAAAAGATAACATAGCGCCTTAAAAAACAGAAGGAAGAAAGCAAGCAAGCAGCAAGAACGGTGTTGTTTCTGACTTGAATTAGATGCCCTCTGCATCCATGGAAAATGCTGTAATTTCATTAATAATTAAATAATTGTCCGTCACTGATTAATGTAGGTAATTATTATTTATTCTTGATACAATTCCTTAATACAATGGTTGGTGGAAGGCAGCTGTCGTAAAACGCCTGTTTGTTCTGTTAAAGACTGGCCACACCGGGCCCTTAAGCGGTGGGGAGGCTCCTCAGAGGAGCTGTGGGTCAGAGGTGCTGAGGTGGATGCCCCAGAAACTATACCTGAGAGACAGACCTGCGACAAGGTCTGTTCCCATGGTTTACATTTCCTTTAACTGAGGTGGCAAAGTTGAAACTTTATGCAGAAACTGTCAAAGCAATGACATTTCCTTTGAAAAAGAGATAAGGACAACCCTAGGAGAGCACCGTGACCAGGGCCTTGCAAGGACCAGCTGTACGAGCCTGAGGTTAGAACTGCTACCTGGAGTTGCTGAATAGGAAATTTTTCAAATCCTGAGAATGTTAGTGAGGCAGGGAAGTTGCTTGTCTTCAGCTCTAGCCTGGAGGACTCTGCTTCTGGAGCCACTGCAGAATGTTGCATCATTTTCTCTAGTAGACATTTGTCATCTGCTGCTTTTGTGAAAGCTGGGATACTCTCTCTATCTTTTTGCAAAAAGGCATGATTACTTTTCTTTCAAAGAAAAAGCTCTCTTCTTACTGGGTTCCTAATAATGGAAAGGTTCAAGAATGTTGTTAATAGAAGGGTGAGATGATCTCATCAGTGCAGGATTCAGAAACTGTGTTCTTAAGCAAAAGATTCAGTTTTAACATCTGAGTATAAATTCAGTTTAATCCCATTAATGTCACTTAACAAAAACGTTTTTGGGTAATTGATCCCTGTGTCCAAGTAGTTGATAGGTCCAGGTGGCTGATGTGCTGGGCTGGTGTTAGCAGCCAAGGTTATTTGTCAGAAAATGAGCAACAACTTTCCTGGTGCTGGTAAAATTTGTAGTCATGTATGTGAAGTCTGATAAAGCTCTGGAAGCCTCCAGAGATGGGCCTCATTGTACACAGCCTTGCTAATAGAATTGTTCACCTGAGGAGGATCATTGAAGAATTGAGCTGATTATGTAGAAATCATATGTGGCTGAAGAAGAAACCAAAAAATTTATTTTAGAATTTTGTCTAAATTTCTGCCTCTCTATTCAAAATTATATTGATTTCATAGGAACATTTCCTACAAAATAGCTCTCACCTTCTAAGGAGGAAAATACCTTTGTCAAGACATCTAGAGCTTTTGTCAAATATACCTGAAGTAATCATTTTAATTTGGGAGTTTTCCTTTGTTTCTTCTCATGAATGTGTCATATGCTGATGCCCTTAATCCCAAAAACCAGAATTAGAATTTTTTCATTTGTCTCATTTGTTCTGTGATTTAATTCTGTGCTGACAGATTTTACATTTACTTTCTTAAATAAATGAGCACTGCTTTAAGCTTCTGTTTTAAACAGCACTTGTAAATCAAAGATCAACATCAAAGATGTTCACTGTAAAATAACTATTCTTGTGTGGAAGACACTGCACTAGAAGTCTCACCTTTCCAAGACTGTGGTACATTTATACCCTGCTTTCAGCATAAGTTACTGCATTTGACCTATTTGACAATTAATAGATTCATTATTTTCAATGAAAAGTCAAACAATATATTATACTATTACACAAGCAAATCAAACAGAGCAAACAAAACAAAAAGCACATGAGCCAGCACACACATGCAATTATTTTTTACCTTTTATTTGTTCATAACATTCAATATTTTATATTACACAACTTTGCATATTAAGTATAGTCCTCTTCCCTTATATTTCTTCCAGAGGAAAGAGTGAGAAGAAGAAAAAAGGGATTTAGAAAAGATTTTGAAATAAACACTTATGTCTTTCTCAACTGTATATAGGAAATCAATGGCAACATTCCTATTTTAGAAGTATATCCATTCAGAAGTAATGTTTAGAAATATCTTTCATTTGCCTTTGTAAAAACAGATTTAGTCTTAAATGTCATCATAAGACGGACTGTTTAACTACACTGTTTAGAGTTATTGGTCCTGGAGGGCCCTACAAGAGGGTTCTATTAGATTTTCTGTTAAGTCACCTGTATTACTGATCAGACTCTTCAGAACAACTCAGGTGAGTAAGTCTACAAAAAACTAACTTCTGGTAGTTTTTCATTCTTCATCTAAAATGACTTAAAAACCCATTCCAGATGACTGGCGTGCACAGGGCACTGATGTGAAAGTTTGAATTTTACAATATTGTGAGAGTTTGGCCTTTTATTTGGTCTGTCTTGTCTGTCCTTCATTCTTGGTTCTCCATCACCTAGACCACAGACGGTGTCTGCATCTGGCCAAAGTGAAATGGTATCACTCCTATTTTATGTTTTATTTCTGCCTGTGAGAGCAGTGAATACCTGTGAAGTCCTGAATACCTGTCACAGGAATACATGTAATTCTCGATTGCGGGAGAGCCGTCGGATCCATTTCACTTGCTCTTTTCCAGTTCACCACAAAGAGTTACTCTGGAAGCAGCCAGAAACACTCCTTCCCCCCAGGCTCGAAAGCAATCCTATCTGGGAAGATCTACCCTGCTACTTGGCTGAGAGACAGGATTCAAATGGAATTATTTCATATGACGTGCTGATGCCAGCCTCAGATCTGGATTTTTCTTTCTTGGTCTTTTTTTTTAACCTCAGACTTCCCAAGTTCCTCAGAAATCTTGGTTTAATAGAACATTTTAATTGGACTTTGGAGTATCAGTAGTATATGGAGATTTTGATTTTCATTCCTTTAGGTTAATGGAGCTAATTTACATTTCCTTACAAGAAGATTTTTAAACTATTCCCAGTAGACAGGACAGTGGAAAGCAAATGGACTGTTTACAAAAATATCTGAAAGATCTTGATGTGAATAGAGAATTTTGTTACATTGATATGCCAGTGAATGAAATCACAACTTGGTACAACTATTCCTTGCTGCTATACTGCTATACTATTGATTCAGCTTGTAGGGAAACCTGATGTTAACTTTCCAGATATACTTTGTATATGCTTTTTGTAACTATTCTGCCTTCCTTGGAAGTCTTCTTACTTCTGCTTTCTTTTAAGTTTCATGCCCTAGCCCTGAAAGATGAAACAGGGCTACCATGTATCATATCATCTTTCTCTTTTACATGGCCATACTCTTGTTACCCTCATGAAAATTCCCCCTCCTTCTCTCTCATTTTTTTTTTTTTTTGGTGGCTTACTTGCCTAGTGCAAAAATTCACTGTAGTTTAGGTTTGAGGCAAACGGTGGAGTTGCTGGAGTCCTATAGGGTTGCACAAACATGAAGAAAGATATGTTGGCCATTTGTCCTCTTTCTACCTTAAATCCCATATTGGCACAGCAGGAGCCAACTCTCTCAGCTCTTGTTAAATGAAATAAAAAGTTGATAATGAATTTATAAATCATTAGGAGTAAACAAATTATTGTTAATGTTTTGGGGAAAAAAAAAAAAAGAAAGAAAAAAAGGTAAGATTAAGGAAGCCGCTCCTTTTGGCAGAAGGAATGAGTAGGGTGGAAACTAGGCATCAGATTGCTGATTCAGAGTTTGATCCCAGATGTGGGAGGAGAAATCTTTCTGGAGTTCCTCATAACTCACTGAAATGAGGTAGGCTGGTCTTGCTTGGGAGCAACAAATGGATTAGATCATCATGGGAGAACAGATAGGTAGGGAGAAGGACCGGAGTGACTGTGGTTTCAAAGAAGCCAGAGAAAAAGAATGTGTTGCAGAGAAAGACTAATGCCTCAAAAAGTAGGAAATAGAATTGGTTTCTAAAGTGTTTCTCTGAATGCTACTCTGTCAATTGTTGTAAAGGAGATTTGAAACACAACCTGTGTTAGTATATTGGAACAAATATCTGGTATGTATCGGTGTTACTGGTATAGATCTTGAGTGTATTATGAGCTCTGCTGTAGCTTTTAATATAAGAACTTCATCGAATCACTTAATTATGTGCTTAGTTTTGCTTCATGTAGAAAAAGGTCTTTATCTAGATCTTCAATGTTCATTTGGCAGTATTAATCCCTGAGCCTTTTCAAAGTATTCTTAAATTCTTGGAAGGTGCTAGAAAAGCTTAGAGCAACATTGCCAGAAAAATATTTTTAATAAAATCTCTGTGCATGTCATAGATCTCTAGAAATATTCTGATTGGTTTTTTACTTTTCTCTGTTTACAGATACATTTCATCAGCTCACAAATGGAAGTTTAAGATACTTTATATAAAGTATTTATGAAGATGGAAACTTCATCTTTGCTATCATCCTTACATGATGAATGCAGATCAGACAACTATATTGAACCTCATTACAAGGAATGGTACCGAGTAGCTATTGATGCTCTAATTGAAGGAGGTTTAGAAGCCTACAAAGAATTTCTTTCCAAAGAGAGATGCTCAGAATTCCTAGCAGATGAGGAAATTGATTATATTTTGAACAATGTTCATAAACTTCCCCAAAACACAATTTATTCCTCTAACCATGCCATTGATGACACCTCTTCCTCTGGAACCTACTGGCCCATTGAATCAGATGTGGAAGCTCCAAATCTTGACTTAGGCTGGCCGTACTTAATGCCTGGAATTTCTGGTAGCACAAATATAGATCTACTATTTCATCCACCCCGAGCACAGCCTTACACCATAAAGGAAACTATTAGAAAGATGATACGAGATGCAAGAAAGGTAAGCATGAAATATATTACTGGAAAAAAAAACCCAAAGCAACAATAATAATCTAGTTGGTGTTTTACAAAAGGCTTTCTTATTTTTATTTCTATCAGGAAAAAACAGCCTAGCTGATAACAATTCAAATGGAGAAGTTTTTCCAGGCTGAGATTGATCCCTTGGTATCACATGACCAATGTTATTAACCCTATTTACAAGGTGTGATTAGTGAAGTGATTAATGAAGCATAATTAATGTTTTACTATAATGTTGACCAGTCCATGAGAAATTTGTAGATTATCAGCACACCTTGTCTTTGACCTCAGTTGAATATATCTTTTCTAACTTCAGGTTATATTCTAAGGTTTCTCTCATGCATCAATGGGAACATGCATCGGTTTGGCATGGTGGTCAGTTGTTACAACAAAGGAACACCTTGGTGTACCTCCTACTCATGTAGCTTGAGAATTTCAGGTTTTGTGGTTTTGCATGCCACCTGTCCTTGCAGAAGTTAGTCAGAAAATATTAAAGATAGCTCAGGAGAAAAAAAAAAAAAACCAAAACCAAAAAACAAAGATGTTTAGGCAACAAGGAAATAGGGATTAATTGGGTAGTTTACTTCCATTTCTGACTAATGACTAGTAATTTATAAGGAATATGGACACTTCTCCAAATGTACTTGTCTCCACTGAGGGGCACTTGGATCCTGAGTTTCCTAAGGTACAACTGCTTACACCTCAGTGGCAGAGTGCTTTATATACAAACCACCTTTTGATTTCCAAGCATCAATTAAAAAAAACAAACACCAAAGAATATATTTGCATGCAGATCTGCTTGTCCCTGGCCATGTTACCTCTTTAAACAGATGTGACAAGGTTTCAGAAATGATCCCAGCAAGCACATCACAGTCCCTTTTTTTCTCTGTGAAATATATTGCATTCTGTGTAACTATGGGCTTTAAATCAGCAGGACATGCTCTAGGTTGAGTTCATCCATAAACACTTCAGTGACTGAAATGTGCATGTAAACATGTGCAATAGAAAGGGACTGAAAAGGGGGGGGGAGAGGGAGGGAGGGTAAGGACAATGTGTTTTTACAACGTCTCTCTTCCATTAAGACAAAGCATACGATTTATTGTCATAATAGTTATCACTAGGTCTTTTATCCTGCAGTTTGGCAGTCTAGAATGACTGTACACTTAAGGAAGAGAAGAATTAATTACTTCTCTCTCTTTTTGTCCCTTTTGGAGTGAGGTTTGGTGTTTTCTGCTTTTGTATGTAATGAGGCTTGACTGTGACTTGCTCAAGATTGTCATCCTTTTCAACTGCATCTCCTGAGCTACCAATGTATCCACTGTAAGGGAAAGCACGGAAACACAGTTAACTGTTGCCAAGCCTAGTTCAGTTTTGCTAGGAAGTCTTGTAATGCCATGAGGAAAGGCTCTTTTATGTTAGTTGCCATGCTCTCTGTGCCTATCTGGCTGGCTGCATTCAATCCAGTCCCTTTCCAATAGCTCTCTTGGCTGGTGGTGCTGCTTTGTAAAACACCATTTTAAGTAGTATGCCTCCTTTGAGTGCAACTATTGAGAAAAATTAGGTGTTGTTCTTTTCCCTCTTTGGAAAAGGCTGAGTGCATAGTATGTTGTCTCTCTGATGTGCTTGTGGCGCTTCCGCTTATAAAGAGGATGTTGTGATGTGTCACTGTCAGATATGACAGCTGAAAGGTTTATTTAGTTGATCAGCACAACCTCAACAGCAACAACCATAAGACTTGATACAGTGATAGTTGGTCGCTTCAGGAAACAGCAATTAAGTCTAAAAGACACAGTGTTGTTCAGCCTCTTCTGTTTGCAGTTGAGCATAAAAGTTTAAAGGATTTCTAAGTAGGGTAAAGTAAGTTATTTAAAATATGTTTACAGCAGGCAGACACTTTGTAAACAGGCTAACCTACTTCTCCTAAGCCACTTATAAAAATATAGTTATATTAAACAGGGTTCATTGTTATGTAGTAGTGGAGATGTGTAGTCTTGTGAGAATATTCAAAGGAAATAGAAGAAGGTTACACATGAAAAACAGAAACTGTAAAGAATAAAGAAGTTCTTCAGCAGATCACATTAAACCAATGCAGCTCTAAGCGAAATCTATGGGAATTTTGGCAAACTTCTGTGGGAAAATAAACAGACTGTTGGAGGCGAGCGTATTCATACCTTATTTTAAGCACCAGACATGACTGCCTGAGTTCAGGCATCGATGTCCTTGGGCTACCTGAACACTCAGTACAATAGGTAACCAGATTCTACAAATGCGAGACAGAGACTGTTTCTGCACTTATTCACCCCATGAATGAACCCATTCATTATATATTTATATCTATTTACTTGCCCAAAATTTCATGAAGGAGACTGAACCAGATGAAACCTAGTTCTTTTGAGAATTTGGAGATATATAAGGATAAGGTGATATTATTAGTAGACTTACTCTTGACCTCTTTCATGCTTGATGCATCATGGTGTCACTCCTTAAAATGATCATTACATATGTTAATTTTGACCTTAAGAAGATGTTGTAAACAACATTAAGCAACTTCCTTGCTGACAGTGATTTTTCCTGAATAAAGAGGAAAATAATTTTTATGGCTATGCTACACTAGGCTAAAAACAGTGACTTTGAAAATTGTCATAAGAAAATGTCCCTACCTACATGTTTCTTAAATGCATAATCTGAATCACCTTCATGGTAAGTACAGGCAATATAATGATGGAGTTTTTCTTACAGAAAAGGATCAGTATTATTAATTCCTATAATAATGAGCTAACCATTTGAAGGATACAGATCCATGTTTATGATGTATATTTCCAAATTTCTGTTATTAGAGCAGGGCAACTGTATTGTGCACAGGATGGCATTGCATTGCAGTCTATACTACAGCACTTCTGTGGGATAGGCGTGATGGTAGCAGGGTGGTCAAACCTAACATATCAACAAGATGGGTTTACTGTTGGTGTAACTAGACCTCATCTCCAAATGATAGAGCCTGCTAACCACCCTCCTCTGTCAACATAACCTGTGTTCATAAAAAGAGTGTTTGGCATGATTGTGTCAACTAGGGAGACACGAGTCTTTTTCAGACATTGATATAATGTGGGGGAAAAGCACTGCAAGATCTGTCTGACCTTAATGATGGATATCTGCAAACAAGCCTTTAACCTTATTTCTTGTGTGTTTTGGAGACTTCTACCTTTAATCATTGGCATGTTTCTGGCTTCTCTGAAGCTTGAGGTGCTCCTGCAGCCTGACTCAAAGTGGCTGGGCTGTCTGAACCACAACTGATAATGTTTAGCAATTTTTCCCTGAGCAGATAATTCATCTGAGAAATGGCATCAAGATGATTACTCATCTGTGTCAGGTTAATGTGAACCTTCCTTCTCTTACTATAAAGTAGCACAGAGACTTCAATAATGAAGTGTCCTTTCCCTGTATGACTTTTCAAAGTCAAAACTGTCAGTTATGAGGCTTGTACATATGTGCAAGAAACAGCTTGTACTATCTTCTCAAGTGTGATTGACAGGGTGAGGTAACAGGGAAAGGACAGGACAGAACACTGAAGGCTACTTCTGGCAGCGTGTTTTTCTCTTACTTCCTTAACTGGATTCCACTCTCCACCACTGAGGCATTCCTATACAGTTTTAGAGAGAATGCATAACTCTTGAGTCATTTAGAATGATATGCAAGTAAGGATCAGCTCTTCCTGGAGAGAATTCAAACCTGTTTTTTAAAGGACCCTGTTGTTTAGATAACCCAAGGATTGCTGGTTTGCAGGCCAGAAATCACTGAAAGACTCTCTGACATACTTTGGGGATTTCTGATGGAATGTATGAAGTTGCACACTATTCAATAAATATGCAATACTTTTTACTGATTTTTTTTCTATTTAAATAGACTAGCAGTTTTAAGCTTGGGTTCACAAAATCATTGATAATTTTAAGACCTTTTAAAAAAGTTTATTATTTAGAAGTTTAAATAGAAATGTAGATAGTGTGTTACTATTTCAGAGAATCAAAAAAGGCAGGGTTTTGTTTTGGTTTTTTTTCTGAATTACTCATTATTCAGCTTTTTAATGTGAGAAAGGTTTGCAAAACTCAAACCCTCGGGAAAGAATTAAGTTACATTGTAAACGAGGGTAACTTCTTATTAAGGCTTGCTGGACCCACTGTAGGCAGGCCCTTGGGTAGGTGAAAATACTTTCTTACAATCGGGGTTTTGCTATTTTGTTGTGGTTGTTTTTTCACTTTGTTTTGTTTCAGGCAAGAGTGAGAGAATGTGTATTACAGAAAAAACTGATTATTCACTATTGGTCTCATTTGGTGTGTGCATAATATAACAATAATCTAGCACTGGCTTTAGTGTAGTATGAAAGAAAATTAAATTCTTTACATGCCTTTACAAAGAGTGATGTTTCTATACAGAACAAAGCTTGTAGAATATGGGTGTGTTGAGCAATCTTTTTTTTTATTATTCTTTCAACAGTATTTTTTTCCAACTATTTTAAATATCATTGGAACATGAACTGGAATGATGACATTGAATTGTACTTGTGGCAGTGCTTGTCTTGGCTCATTAATTGCAGCAGTCCAAGCAGATGAGAGAGAGGGGCTGCATTTTTTTTCTTCAGAAACCCTAGAGCAATCTGTGGAATTCTGGGAGACATAATAGATAAATGCAACAGTCATTCCACTCAAAAGTTTTCTGTATCATCTGCAGTGTCTGATAAACCGTGGATATCTTTTTTTGTTTATGTTGAGAGGAACACGTAGAAAGACTCAGTTCCAAGCTCAGTGCCTATACTGAAGGCATATAGGCAACATTTTCCCTGCCAAAATATTCTACTCTACAAAGATTTCAGCAGGACCTTTTTTGGTTCAGCTGCTGCGCTAAAGGGTTCATTCATCATTCACTTCTACTCACCTTCTGTTACATGACTTTGTTAGCTGAAAACCAGCATGGCAGTCATGCATATGGCTTCCAGGTGAAACATGATATTTAGCTTTTGATGGATTTATTAGAGTGAGGTCATGTCCCAGATTTTCTAATTACACAGGGTACATGCCATGCATTGGAATAGGAGAGGTGTCTTGCTCTTAGTGCTGTTATTGTCTGACCCAGTATCAATTTTTTTATCATCTGCTCACAACAAGTAATTATTTCAGGTATTTTATCTGCTTGGATATGCCTTTGGAGTCTTCACACTGTTTTACTTGCCAGGGTCCTTCTCCCCCGCCCTTTCATTCCCTTCCCCCCCCCCCTCCCGCTATCGTCATCGTCC
>JANHGN010013418.1:0-28364 GCA_024605025.1 Megaceryle maxima
TTTGAGATTATTTAGCTGGTAAGGACTCTCTTTTTTTTTTTTTTTTTTTTTTTTTCTGAAGAAATACAGATGTTGATTTAGGAACAACTTTTATTTATGGATTTGATTTCGTAGAGATTTTTTGGCATACTCTCCTGATGGGAGGTGTGATTCTGCAAGTGTGGAGATGGTGAGTGATCCTGTGGCCCTCCCTAGCAAGGAGAGTGCTGAGCATCCTGGAGGATTGAACTGTGGATGTGTATGTGCTGCAAAGTCGAACTCAAAGACAGTAACAGAATTGGACTAATGCTTAAATGCATGCAATTAATAACTTTCTTGGAGGGTGAAGAAACGGGTTGTGTCATGCTAAGTGGCTGCTACACTAGTGTCACACGCTGTCTCTCTTAGTGGTGCATCCACAGGAAACTCAAGTTAGAGAATTGCTGCTGAGATTGAGTCTTTATGTTGGCAGTCTAGTTGGTCAATAATTACTGAGCAGTCATGATTTATCTGAATTGTAATATCTCTGTGAAGGAGGCCTGGGATGGATTTAAGCAAATGATGTAATTATTTGATACATGATTTAACTCATACTGTTTAACTTGTGCGAGAGTCTGTTTTCTTTTAGCAAGGCACTGTGAAATGCTTTTTGGTACTTTGTCAACAGAGCCAAGGAGTTGCTGATGCTTTCCTTTTTCTTGGCCATTGTTAGTTTACAAGATCAGGCAAATTACATAAAATTGATCTGTACTCAGTGTGGGTGGGTTGAACTAGTGGGTCTTAAGGAAGCTAATTAACAACTTTTGCAGACTTACTTTATTGATCACCATTAATATATGAGATTATGTTTTTAACTGCATTGGTTCCAAAGTGGCCACAGCTTCAATTTATTAATCAAAATATACCCCTCCAATTATTTCTTGTAACAGGGATGCAGAAGCACATTCATTCCTTGCATTTTTTTTTAAACAGTGTTGCTACTTGAAAATATGACAGCTTTGTATTATGAAAAGAGCATGAAGTGATCATCTGCTTCTCTTTGATGCATCTTGACATCAAGTGGCTAATAATCCTTTTTCCTTCTTGAGTCTGTGGGATAGCTTTCCATGTGGTTTTGTTTGTATTACAACATCTAGAATATAGTAAGCAGCAGGTTCCCCCACATAGCAAGTCTTGGGAAACCAAAAAGGGTAACTGTTTTCCTGCTGATTGTTACTATGTTTACTGCATAATGTTTAGAGACTTGTAAGTAATGTTGATTGTGGATGTTGCCCAGATGTAAGACTAAGTTTCTTTTTAGTGTTTACTCTTGTGAGAAAACAGTTTTTAGGTGTATCATAATTTAATCCAGTTTGTACCTAGGGAGAGGCTGAAGGAAACTATGTAGAAATAATGTGTAAATTAATCTCTCCAACTGGGATATTACAATACAGTGATTCAAATTAATGCTAACTATTTTCTTTTTTTTTTTAAATAGAGGATATCTTGCCTCCTGGCTGTTTTAACAAGCCTTTAATGCCATGTGAACCGAACTGGCAAATACAAATGTTTTAGCTCTCCTCCTTTTTATGCAAGTTTAATATTGAAGTGTTTAAGAAGACTATCATGGAAAGGAACCTGATCCATGCAGATTTGGTGACTTTAGAGAAGGATCAGTCTTTATTTCTGTACAATCCACAAACTACTTATTAGTATTTCAGGAAATTGCTCTGTCTGTGAAGGTCAGATAGTTCTGGGCCAGGTCCTAGCCTCACCTAAATAGCAGCATACAGTGAACTGCATGTTAGAGACTGTTAGTCAACAGAGTACTTCATTGACAGAAGCAGGCAGAAGATATCAAAGGATAGATTGCTGGCATACTGAGAATTCAGAAATTTTAGTTTATAAGAGATTTGGGGCAGAGATTGTCTCAATTTAATTCTCACTGCATGGTTTCATTACTTAAGAAATAATCAACAGGATATTAACATTTGGTGTTGTTTACCCTTGATTCTAATTAGGCATAGGCTAGTTTTGTAACAGAAAATTATTTCTATCTGCATTGCCTTCCAAAAATGTTCTTGCCCCACTGAAATTCTGTAGTACTGCTAAGAGCTGGAAACAGTCTAATTTCAAGTTGAGTGTTTTCCTACAAAAACTTTTAGCCTGTTGATAACTTAATTTCCCATGCAGGAGGGAACATCTTGATGCCTGGATCCAGAGGTCTCTGGCATTCATCTGTGGCTGATGTTGAAATGCTGCAGCTTGACAAGAAGTGTGCTGAGTGGCAGACTAGCAGGGCAAACCATACTGCATAACCTACTGCTTGGAACTGGCTATTCATATTAGACCGTTGAAACGGCTAAATTGATGTTTAGCATATTCCACAATTTAACATGCAAAGTATTTAATAACTTCTCATTTTTGCAGTCATTTTTTAAAGTAACAGGATTAGAGGCATAACTGTAAACCATGTATTTCATTACATCTCTTTCATAATTGTGAAGCTGCTTGGGGAGGTGGATGAAAATGCCTGTTTCCCCTATCCACTCAGGCAGCACTGTTACCAGATGAGTAGCTTCCCAGTAATTCAGAGTGTAGGAGTTGAAACCAAGTTTTATATGCTCATAAAGTGACTAAATGGCCTGGACAAGGAATTGGTGGGGCTGAGATACTGTAGAGCAGCTTGGGAATGTGGGGCTTCCTCCTGCAGAGACCTCACTGTGGGGCTGTTATTGCAGCCTCTCATTCTTTGAATTAAAATTCATCTCTGTGCAAGTATAGTATATTCTGAGAGCCTTAGTTAGAGCTGAGATGTGCGTAGGCCTCAGGTGAGCTGCTGATCATCTGCTGATAGTGGGGTCCAGTGCTCTTAAGTATCAGTTCTTACAGCATATGTACATTCTTCTCCCTCTCTGTCCCAAAAATATCTGGGTGGATAAGGGCTTATTGAAACATCTGGAAACACTGAAATGCTATTTGAATATTTGTCTCTGGCCTTAATGTTGCTCAAGTGAAACATTTCACCACAAAATCTGAAAAATGCACCTAATGCAATACATTTTTAGTGGCAAAGAATTTGATGTGAATGTCATGACTCATTCTGTGTTTTGGAAGGTTTTTTTGTAAAAGCAGGAATGATGTATTTTCTAAGGTATTCTCTGACGTGACAGGTGAGGAGTCGAGGAGTCTGTTTTAATATAGTTACAATCCTGAATAATTAAAACTCCGCGGAAACATGCAATGCAGCACTTCACAGAACTTTCTTATATAAGGCTAATTTGACACCTAAGAAACCTGTTAACACTTTGAAATCTGCATTTTCTATGCTAAGCTGTTAATAAGTAAAGCACTTTGACTAACAAACACATTGAGCTTAGTGAGATTTTCATGCATTTTTAGTAATTCGCAAAACCAAAGAAGATTTTATGTAGGTGGTCTATTTGCTGTTTGACTTCTCCAGTAGTGATGCTGCATCTGCCAAATTCTCAGCTCCTAATATAACAAGGCTTATGCAGTGATACTTTCTGAGTCTATTTCCCTTTAATTCTTCCCAGTTACTTTTGAACTCAAGCTGACTTCAGTCACATTTAACAGGGAGGACTGATCCTGCAGATGGTTCTTTCCTGTAACTGGCATTAAACCAAGCACTGTGGTAGAGGAGAAGCAGAGAAAGACAGCAGAATGAAGTTTGCTTGTCCTGAACAAACAGCAGGCAATCCACATGAAAGACTCAATATTTGAATTTGTTAATAATGGGAAAAGTTTCAGTAGGGTGGGAAAACAACTTTTACTAAAAACTGCAAGCCTGAAAGACAGACCCATTGGAAACCACACAATAGTAATTTCTCTCATTATGGAGGCAGAAGGAAGAACCAAATAGATCCTTATTCTTAAGATATGCAGAGAAGCTATTCCTGTAAGGCATACTTACAGGCAGTTATTTCATCCTGTGAGCAGCTAATGACAAAAACGTCTGTTGCATAGGATCTAGCACATAAATACAATTCAGTCTTGAAAGCTTCTGAAACTGAATTGACATAACATTTGTTAATTTTCTCTTTATATACCTAGTGACACAGTAGTTGTGGTTAGCAGGGAAATGAACATCTACAGACCAGAAGATTATAGTTGCCAAAGGATAAACTGGATTTGACTTCATTAGTGCACAAGTGATAAGTTTGTGAGGAGTTATTATAGCATTAATCAACTTGATGGATTGGAAATATGACAGAACTGAAGCAGCGTGTAATATTAGTGCCTATTATTCTACAAATTATGTCTTCACCTACATTCATAAGGCAAGAGTCATTGCTGTCCATTAAAGATGTTACACAATTTTTCCTCTTATGGAGGCATATGACATCCCTTCAGCGATTCTTCCTCCTCTCTTCTCCCACCAGGGTTCTCTTCTCCCTTAGCTCTCTGTTTTCACCTTACAACTTATTGAAGGTGGCTTGGGAGCCGATACTTGAATTTAGTTTGCACCTTATGAACCTGGACTTCTCATGTAGCAGTGTGTATTTAACCTACTTAAGTCCATCAGAAAACCAAAAATATTTAATTCTCTAAACATCTTGGAAGAGAGAGAGAGAGTAGAAATTGAGGGATGGGATAGATTGTGAGTGTGTATTTAATGCTTTGATTTCCAGAGGATTGTGTAACCTTTGTGTATGTACCTCTGGTATCGCTGAACACAATCTGCTGCATACAGTTCTGAATGCACGATGCAAAATATTTTTTTCTAGGATATGAGTAATAGAAAGTGAATCCAGTCTATACAGTGATAACAAAATCAATTGTTTTTTATCTGATCTGTGTATAAAGAACTGAAGGCCTTAGTTCATGGCTTGTCGCTATGTGTCCACCTTGTCCAAACACAGTCAGAACCGTGACCTCCATGTAGAGTTCATCAGTTGCCAAAGTGCTGGGGATATTATTCATTAATTTTCTTAAAACTGCTGAAATTTTGAGTTTAAGGTGTGCTAATAACAAAGACTTAGAGTTTCTTGTGGCTGTTTGTTCTTGTTTAATTTACTTGTTAAAAGACATATATCAATACACAGCTGAGCCATAAATGAGTGAATGCAAAGATTTTCGTTGAATCATAAAATGTTAGAGGTTGGAAGGGACCTCTAGAGATCATCAAGTCCAACCGCCCTGCCAAAGCAGCATCGCCTAAGGCATGTCGCTCAGGAACGCATCCAGATGGGTTTTGAAAGTCTGTAGAGAAGGAGACTCCAAAACCTCTCTGGGCAGCCTGTTCCAATGCTCAGTCACCCTCACAGTGAAGAAGTTCCTCCTCATGTTGAGGTGGAACCTTCTATGCTCAAGTTTATACCCATTGTTCCTTATCCTATTGCTGGGCACTACAGAAAAGACATCGGCTCCTTCCATTTGACACCCACCCTTCAGATACTTATAGACGTTAATAAGGTCCCCTCTGTCTTCTCAAGACTAAACAGCTCCAGTTCCTTCAGCCTTTCTTCATAGGGGAGATGATCAAGTCCCTTAAGCATCCTCATAGCTCTCTGTTGGACTCTTTTCAGTAGATCCCTGTCTCTTAAGTTGGAGAGCCCAAAACTGGAACACAGTATTCCAGGTGTAGTCTCACAAGGGCAGAGTAGAGGGGAGGGAGGATGTCCCTACAACTGCTGGACACAGTTTTCTTAATTGATGCTGTTGGCCTTTCTGGCTGCAAGGGCACAATGCTGTCCCATGGATAACCTCCTATCCACTAGGACTCTAAGGTCTTTCTCTGTGGCCCTGCCTTCCAGCAGGGCAACCCCTAACCTGTACCGGTGCCTGGTGTTATTTCTTCCCAGATGCAGGACTCTACACTTGTCCTTACTGAACCTCATGAGGCTCACCTTCACCCAGCTCTCTAGCTTGTCCAGATCTTGTTGGATAACAGCACAGCCGCCTTGTGTGTCAGCCCCCCAGTTTTGTATCATCAGCAAACTTGCTGTGAGTACACTCTATCCCCTCATCCAGGTCGTTGATGAAGATACTGAACAAAACTGGACCCATTACTGATCCCTGGGGAACACCACTGGCCACAGGCCTCCAGCTTGACTCTGTGCCACTGATCAGAACCCTCTGAACTCTATTGTTGAGCCGGTTTTCAATGCACCTCACAGACCATTTGTCTATGCCACATTTCTTGAGTTTTACCCTTGTCCTTTCCTTTCCTCAAGTTGGTTGTGTGCTCCTGTGTACTAAGACTGTGGGATAAAGACTTCATATCATGACTAATGAATATAGGATCAACAGATATGGTTCATGAAAATATGTATGTGATCAGACACATGTGGAAGGAAATTTTAAACTGATAAGGGTGAACAAGTTATAAAAAATATTCCACTTGTGTTTTAGTTTATATCACAGATGTGATATGCCTTAGTAGTATGTAGTTTTGGATTCTGTGTGCCAAGAAGCTGTTATAATCACTGTCTCCCCTGTCTTCATATAACTTAGTGCCATGATCAGCCTGGAATTAGTATTTGAGTTTCTTGAAACATACCTAGCTATTTTGTTGGAAAATGACAATTTCACTTGATTTTTGTGGGCTTGAAATATTTCAGCCATGTGCTTGTGTAAAAATAGGCCACTTCCAGATTGGGCTGGAATCCAAGAATTGGACATAAATCTGACAGTTCAGCCAGAAATGGGTCAAGCAAAAGTTTTCAGTAGGAATGGATCCATGCAGTTTGAAGTTCTCTGTATTATTTTGGGTGTATAGAAAGGATGTTTTCACTGGTTGGCTGGATTATTTACAAGATCAATATAACTTTATGACTTAGCATTAGTTACTTAGCACTAAAAGTTTTCTATATTATAGTAATAACATTCATAATTTCCATATTCCATTTGCTCTTGTGAGACTTCATCAGACCTGAAGCAACACATGTTTTAAACAGTTAAGGCTGTAGTACAGCAGACCCTATCTTAGTATCTTTAAATTAAAAAAAAAACAAAAAAAAAAAAAAAAAAAAAAAAAAAAAAAAAAAAAAAGTGCTTTCACCTCAAGAATTTTTACTCTAGGGCAAAACTTTAATGGAGGGGTGTAAAACCAATAACTGCTACAATAAAACATAAAACATTTTTTCATGACACTTAAATATGATTAGTTTCTCATGCCCATACTAGTATAGCTTTGATAGGCTCTGTGTCTTAATGTTAGAGGCAGTGACCTTTGTAAAACTGTGTACAGTGTTAAAAGCTTTACAGTTCTGTGTGACTTCCATAAAAGTTAATACTTCATGAGTATCCAAAAAGAACGATAGTTAGAAAATGGTGCATCTTTTTTCCTTTAAGGTCTGAGGATAAAGACACAAAGAATGACCTTCCTGATGCCAGTAGCATATTTATGTTTGAACCACACATAGTTAATTATAGACATTGCTGCTTTACAGAAAATAATTGATGAGATTAGAGCATTAATTTTGTTTACAAATAGCTAGGTTGTGTAGAACACAAGGATGGAATTGGTATTTAAAAACTAGATTTTTTTTAATCAGACACTAACAGGGAATGTAATGGAGACAAAAAAATGTGATGACCTGTTATCATAATCCTACCATTAACAGTAAATCAGTACTTATTTTTGCTTTCCTATAAATTTAGGTATGTGATTAAGTCCAATGGTTTTCAACTGGAAGATGTGATTTTTTTAAATTCTTTTTTTCCCTTGACTTTTTTTTTAAAAATCCAACAGTTCAACTGTTTTGAACAACCGATGATGCAGGTTTTTTTAATGCATATTAACATTCATTTTACGGTTGACCAGCACATCCTTTAAAGCAAAAGGTAGTCCCAGTCATCCTGGTGGGTGGGTTTCTGATGTGTCTGAGCACCTGGCTTTGTGGCTGTTATATAGGCCCAGTGAGGACACGACATTAAAAGGCAGAAAGCTTTTTCTTTTCCCCAAAACATTCTTGTTTGGAGGCTTGTGTCTCTCTCCTCTGTGTCTTGTTCTGTTATTTTCAGAATTCTTTGTTCACTACCTTAATAAATAATTGCTCTTGAGAGTGGCCAAAATTGTGATGGGAATGTGCACAAGGATGTCTTTATGGTGGATGGAAAATAGCTGCTTTAGCTGCTTGAAAATTACAAGGCCATTCTGTAATGTAGCTTTAATTTTAGCTTGTATTGCAACATTGCATTTTGGGACTTAGTTCTCTGCTCTGTGTTGTCCCTCTGTGAGCAGGAATGATATAGGAGAAGATAGTGACAGTAGGAAGTTTTTAGTGCAGGTTAAATCTTGCATTAGCATCTTTGCAGTTTGCTCTAGGTACCATTCATGTTCAGTTAGCATCTGCAAGCATGTTGTTGTTTGTCTTGCCTAATTAATTCATCTTCTTTCCACAGCCGCAGAACCTTGGCCTGAAAATGCTGCATTGTATCAGCAACTGAAGGGTGGGTACACTGGTTTTTGCTATTAATTACTCTATTTTTAGAAAACGCATTAAATATGCACTAAGATAATTGACTGCAAAGAAGCATAGAAACTGTTAAAGAAGTCCTTTGTGGTGTCTGTCCGGTCAGAGGTTTTAGCTACGCTTGCATCTGCCAATATAAACCAGCTATTCATGGCCTATAAGGTCCTTGGTTTATTATTGACTCATTATATTGGCTGCTGTAGGCAGTGTAAAATTATGTGGTTGCAGGCACAGTTGGCAGATTTACTGCACCAATAGCTGAGGCAGCAGATTTTTGAAGTCTTGTGGTAAAGTGGGCTCTCAGTAAAAAGGAACTGTTAAAATGTATAGGCTAGGATGGTTCAGGCTCCCTTTAGCAGCTCTTCATATATCATCAGATCACATTATGGCCCCCATTTGGGGCTCAGCAGCCTGCTACAGTTGTCAGAAGACTGCAAAGTAATGAAGACTAATAGGTAGCAGCCCTAGTCTTCTAAGCATGGAATTTTTATTGCAGTGAACTTGTCATCTTTCTTTTGTGTGACAGACCTAGACACAGTGTGCAATATTAACTGCAAGCTGCTTTTATAGGTTTCTGAATGCTTTTACTTTTTAGCCAGAGGAGTTATGAAGATGCGGTTTTATTTAACTTTGATTAGAAGAGTAGTAATTGGCATAAAACAAGCATTTGGGTTTTAGTTGTGAGCATTTTTTATTGTACATTGGTGGTAATGTATGATAAATGCAATTGCGTTTGCAGGAGAAATATTCCTGGGTTTTTTTTTTTTAATATTCATATCACAGATTTTCTAGTACAGCTGCATAATAATTATATATGTGCTCCTTGCTTTATGTGTAAGAAGTGCAACCCAGAATGGCTTACAGTTACAGGTTGGTAACTAAATGACACTGTTTTTTGTAATTGTGTGTATGTGTGTGTTTGTTTGTGTGTTTGTTTTTCAACAGAGGAACAGATTTTGCTTTCTGATAATGCATCTTCCCTTGCTGTTCAGGTAAAATGTCATCTTTCATAAACTAAATATGTTAATTCCCTTTTGTTTTTTAATTATTAGCTAAAGTAACTGTATTTAGCTAAATGAATAATTTAAGAATTATTTCTGTCAAAATAATTGATTTATTTCCTGCTTCTGATGTGCTTTACATTGTCATTGAAGTGTCAGAGCATAAAGGACATAAGAATTTTGAGAGTCCTGTATAAAGTGCTGCTGCTTGTACTCATATTTACATTGGTTTATGTTTGTACAGTATCTGCTTGTCTACCTACTCTGGGAACTGTGCAGGGTTCTTCTCTTTTGTCACTTGGTACGCTAGTTTGTCTTGTAACATCTTGCATGTTGCTTGCTAGTTACTTAATTTCCAAAGCTAATGCTGCTCCAAACTCAAGGCATATTTGCCCTTTAGGCATCCAATCTCTATACATCTCTGATAGGTTTTCTCAATTTCATCATGTATACAGAGCTGAGATCCAGTGTGGTTTTTAGAAGTAGTCCATATAATTGACAAACTTGCATCTCAAATTGACTTAAAAGCAGCTCTGTGGCTGTGAAGTCTGTGTAAACTCCATTAACCTGTTAGGTTCAGTAACCCCAGATCTCACAGGGATGTTTTCTCCATTAGAGAGGGCCTGGATGTCAGAAGTGGTGGTGAGCAGAAGGTCTGTGAGGTGTCTGTTCTTCAAAGCAACTTTGCTGCTGCTTCATGTAGTAGGGACTTGCACTGGTCCCCTGCTTCTTGCTTTTTTGTGTGTAGTCTAGCTCAGAGCAGCTAGAGCAAGCAGTCTTTGAGGGCTATCCAAAAAAGTCACCTCTCATTTAGTTGAAGTGGGACACTTGGAGACTGTAACTGACATGACCAGTAAAAAGGTTAGAATCATTTGACCATGGTGACTACTTCCAGGATCTTGTAACTTTTTTTTCCTTACAGTTGGGCAATCTAGGAAATACCTCTAAGAGTAAATATATCGCAGCAGGAAGATTCCTTTATCCTTTGCTGGAAAAAGGAGTTATGTTTGATACACCAGATAAATGGGGCAGTGTTTATTTGTTGGGTGGTGTGTTTTACGTCTGCCTCACAGTAATACAAATAACTGGTTTTGTTGCTCACTTGATCTTGGTGTTCCTTTTTACTTTGGCAACTGTATTTTTTTGTGGTTCTTGTGAATTTTCTTTCTATTTAACATTAGATGTGGCTTGTATTTAAAAAAAAAAAAAAAGCAGCAACAACATAACCCTAAAATTTCCTTTTCTAATGCATCATTTTTCTTTACTGTTTTCAATCCATTGTTATCCTACACATGTCACTTAGATGATAAATTAACTATAATATATTAGAAATTCTTGTTTTTCTTCAATATTCTCTAGCTGGACAGCTGATAGTAGCCATGACTATAAATATGGCTCTGGTAGATATCTGATCTTAAACTTTATAGAACAATTTTGTATTGGGGAACCATATCTGTTTTGAAGAATCTGTGTAACATGGTTGTGCCTGCGAAAAAGTAGCTATCCTTGGTGTCTTTGATCCATTTTGAAATCATAATATGATATGTAGTTATGTATTATTAGCCAGGACACTTAGTGATCAGAAAGCTTTAAATATACTGGTGTGCTTTGCATAAGGAAATTGCTGAGTTCTAATTCTTAGAATTTACTTTTTGTTCTGATGGGTGCCTGTTCATTTTTTAATGAATATCTTTTGCTGGGTGTGGTGTGGGTGTGTGTGTTGTGTGGTCTTGGTTGTGGTTTTTTTGGGTTTTTTTTTGTGGTGGTGGTGGTGGTGGGGCTAGGGAGGGGTTAGTGATGGTGTGTTCTTTTCCAAAGGAATAAATGGGAATGGAGGATAGGAGGAGAAATAAAAGCTGGTCCCTGGGACTTTTTCCCACCATTGCCATTCCTTATCCCATGTTACTGATTTGGGGCATGTGAATATCACTAGAGCAGATAGATAGCTTGTTCATGGCTTCTTGAACTTCCATGTGGTGAAAAATGCATCAGAATTTTGAGTCCCTCTGATCAAAAGAGCACGTGGGGTCAGCTGCCATCAAATCTTTAAGGAATGTGGTTCATAACAAGACTCTTAAATGTACTACAACTGATCTTTCAGATCTTTCAAGAAATCTCCTTGCAGCACCTCTTCATAATCCTGCTCTAGGATAGTTCTCAGAGGACATATATGCAGACAGCTACATATAAAAATACAATGCCACAATAAGTAATTAAAGTTGACTGATTTAAAATTGATGACCCTGCAATGCAGATGGCATTTCATGTACCTCTTGTCAACAGAACACAGCAGAGCAAGTTACTCTCAGTGTAGGTGTTAACAGACTGTTGCAGGCATTTTGCTTGATTTAGAAAGTAGTGAGGGCTGCAGATGGAACATAGGAAATTGATTGAGTCTTGCTGTTTTAATAATGATTGGATTTAAGACTTCTCATTGTGCAATGGAATCTGTACTCTTGACTGTAGCTACATGTCAGATAAGAGAGAGGAGGATAGAGTTTTCTGGGAATTGCTAAGTAACTGTTGTGGTGCCTTCACTAACTAAAAACTGAGTAAACCAACAACAAAGAAATCCTTCTCATCTTGTGGAACCTCTCTGTTGATTCTGGTAGGGGTTCTTGTCATTGTTTTTTAATTCCTCTTCTGCCCATTGTTGTGCTCGGAGAACAGTAAATTAACAATTCCTTTATCTTTTACTGGGTTCAAAATCTTTATGTTTGCTGAAAATGCAACATAACTTCAAATAAGCTAGTGCATGATCTCTGGTACATCTTGGTATTTGTGCTCCTGGCTTGTTAACTTGAAATAGTGTATCACGCAGTCCGGTCGAAAGTGAAGCCTGTTTGATCTTGGGCTACAAAAATCTTCATATTGAATTAAGCTTTAATTTTACTGCAAATGAATTACAATCAAGGGAAAATACTAATAGTAATGATTATCCAGCTACAGGAAAGAGAACATTGTACTTAGAGTGAAGATTCCATTCTGCTTGTGAGATATTCAGCCCTCCTCACACTAAAGTTAATGAAAACATACACCTCCTGGGTAACTTATTTATGGTACAGCCTCAATTATACAGCATTCCTGCTTGTCAGTCTTACCATTGTAACAAAGCTGCCAAACCCCGGAAGTGAATACGCAACTGTATTTCAATAACAAAACAACTTCAAGGATGGAAAAATGGAATTTTAAATGGATTAAAACTGAGTTACCATAGGAGAGTGTATTTTAGTCTGAAGGAGAGAGCCTGTCCAGGCCCCATTTCCCTGTTGATGCCCAGTGGAGGTAAAGCCTTTTTATTCAGTTCCTGGGTGGAAATTGCGGCTGAGAAGGAGGGAGGGGGTTACTACAGCTGCGCTGTGCCAGGCCTTATGCCTCAAATGGCAGCCACTGTTCATACTTGGGAGGAGGAATGTGGATGTTGAGATTGCCTTTGTTATTGTGGGTTCTCCTGAAATATTTCTGAGGGTAGTGTCAGAATCTTGCTTAAAAGACTGTCTAAAATGCACAGGATTGTGGAAATTCTCACAGCTATCCTGAGGTTACAGAGCCTGCAGCTCATTATGTTTAGTTATGTATTAAATAGCTTCTGCAGTTGATGTCCTGGTAAATGGTCTTAATATATTCCAGGAAAGTGCATTTAGAATTGTCTGTTCTCAGTCCTGAATGACAGAAGGATGTTTGGGCAATTTAAAATTGTGTTACACAGACCAACTGCTTATTTACTTCAGTAAGTAATCACGTAAATGTGTAAATCATGCATGATTAATTGCCCTCAACAGATTTGTAATTTTTTTTTGTGTGTATATGAATTGTGGTTTGGTTTTTCTCTAGATAAAACATTAGCAGGAATTTGAACTTGTTGCTGAGGCTTGAACAAAGGCTTAGTACTGAAATGAAAATCTGGCAATCTCTCTTTTTTTTAAAAGAGAATAAAAGCTGGAATTCTTCATGATGAGAAATGCAGTATCAACACAATCAATCCAGCAGCATTGCATTGCAGCTAAAAACATGCTTAAATCCCAAGCCATACAGGTACTGTTTCTGAGTGAAACATCTTTCATATAGTTCTAAGATGAAATTACCCCTGAATGAATAGCATCTTCATTTATCTTCAAAACCTCTGTGCTACCAGTGAAAGTACTCTTTTTGTATTCTACAACAAGAATTACATTATACCATTAGAGCAGTGTTGTGCTGCAGTGTAAAATAGATTGTTTTGGCGAATGGACGTGGCTTTGCTATAAATTATGTTCACAGGTACAAAGGAATTTGTAATTTTGTTTAAAATAGTCACAAATATAATTAAGCTCTTAATTTATGTTAAACTACAAATGTGGCCATTACCATAACTGGATTAGGAATTTAATCTGTCACTCAGAGAATGATACTGAACAGTTTTCATTTATAACCTTAGACACACTATTTCAGTTACAGGGTCTGCAGCTGTTTGATATGAAAACTGAATTATTCTGTAGATTTGTTCATGGTTTTTAATTTTAAAATGTGTTCCTGCAATAAAGTAGAGAATAACTCTTTAGTTGTCATCACATGTTGTCCTTTGTATGCTCATGAAATAATGTAAAAATGAAAACAGAAAATGCCTTTCACTTTTTCTTCACAAAAAGTGGAGTGTGAGTGCTTCTAGAAGTGCTGCTGAAAGATGGCTTGGAATGGCTCATTCTTTATTAAAAACTAGTCATGAATGTATCTTCTGCAAATGAAGCCTGGATGTGCGTTCTCAAAATAGCGTTCCTCGTGTGGGGACGTAAGTTGTGAACTATTTGAGTCTTGGCATAAGTAATTTTATTCTTGTCTCTGATCATAGAAACTTCAATCTGGATATGATTTACATCAAGTTGTGACTCATTTTTAATGAGTGTACGTGTTTGCTTATATGTATTATTCTGAGAGGGGATGGGAGGGGAAGAGGAGAGCATTGTAACAGGGTTCTGAGAGGGTGATTCGCTGCCTGATGTGTGTTATGTTTCCAGATGATGGTGCCCAAACAGCCCTTCCTTAGCTGGGGAGGGCAAAGAGGAAGGGAGAGCAAGAGTGAAAATGGCACCTAAAACAATTAACTGTAGGAATAAATACAAAACTCCTCCCTTCTCTTATTCCTTCCCACAGTATTTCATGCACAGTAATTTTCCATCCTTGTCATCATAGGAAGGCACAATGGCATCCCTTTCTTGCATTGTTTTGAGGGCGGCGGCAGCAGCAGCGGCAGAGATGAGGAGGAGGAAGGGGAGGGTGGGGTGAGTTGTCCCATGGCTGGCTCTGGATTCAGGGCTCTGGGATTTTGGACTGTGCTAAAACAGCACAAAGGTGGTTGTTTTTTTTTTGTTGTGGTTTTTTTTTTTTTTTTTTTTTTTTTTTTTTTTTTTTAGATAATTGAAATCCAATGCACTACCTACGTTTTGAATTTGAAATTGGGCAGGCTATAAGAAAACAAAACAAGCCTTAAGTCGATTGTGTCCTTTAAGCAATGCTGCTCTTGTAAATGTACTCCATAATTCTGGCAGGAGGTGTCACCTGCCATGATTGAAATGAATGATAGGCATAAGATTGTTGATTAATTTTTTAACAAGTCCCACCTCAAAGCTTCCTATCAGCCTTTTTCACATAGCTGCTGATACTTTGTTCTCTCATGGAAAAAATATGAACTGGCTTGCTCTGTGCTGACTTTGAAAACAGAGTGGCTTGTGCTCTCTTGGGGAGGAGAAGGCAGTGTGCTGCCAAACATAGTCCTGTATGGATCAGTGTGCAGTGGGACAGGAAAGCAGGAAAAGAACTGAGAGACTTTTCTAAGCTTTTTCTTCACCTGTCTCCCACACTCTTTCTTCCCTAGTTTATAAGAGTAAATATTGGGAGGGCAGGGAAAGGCAGACATTAATTCCTCTCCTGGCACCTTTATTCCTCTCCTTTCTCTGATTCTCCTTATGGATTTGCAGCAACTCTTCACCTCCCTGTCTGCAGCAAGGTTTGCCATTAAAAACAAGGTGCACAGAGACAGTAGCAACTTTGTTGACTTGGTGGTTTCAGTCTGGAAGAAGAGGAGTAGCACTGCTAATTACCTGTTGTTCACATTTCTCCCTTCTCAGGTGCTGGAAGAGGAGGTGATGCTACAGGTAGAGAGGCTGGAAGAATGTGAGAGGGGAGGCTGTTAGCCTCCAGGGAAGAGAGGCAGGGAGCATGTGTTGGAGAGAACCTGACAGACTCTATTAAGCCAAATCTTTATTTTTTCATGCCTTTATCTGTTTCTCACATTAACCTGATCCAAAGAAAGGACACATTCTGTTCCAGAAATAACTTGGAGAAAAGTGTTTGTAGCAGACTTTATACTGAACAGAAGTTACTAAAATTGGACAGTTTTCTAGGCATCTGCTTCAGTCATTGACAAATGTCGACACTGCACAAGAAATCAGGCCTGTTTTTAAAATTACAGAAATGCAAGTAATCAGTGGAACATAGAGATAAAGGAAGCACTCCCGCTGATGCCAGAGGAATAAACACAGTTCTTCCCAATCTAAGATTTCATTACCCTTGTTTTATGCTGCATTAACTAGTATGAGCCATGAAATTACTCATTCATTTTAAAAGCCTGAGCAGCTTGTTTTGATGTCCTTTAGTTGTAGTGAATTCTGTATATTTATGCTTGAATGAATTTTCCTTTATTTGTGTAAAGACTATTGGGCAGTCATCTGTTGATCTTCTGTAACATGGGCAAGGTGAAATAAGAATGTTAATCCCTCTGCATTATGAATTGATCCAAATAGTTAATTTTTTGGATAGGTGTTAAGCATAAAAAAAAAAATCCTTTTCAGCAGAATTTTGGTCCTCCTTTGCCTGGTTAGAGTTTGTTTGGAAGAGTTGTTTTCAAAGTATCAATAAACATTTGCAGTGAATGTCTTTATGATTACTTTGGACTGGAGAACTTCGGGTGAAGTAGTGTGTACCAGTTTACTACAGACATGAGAGCTGTTATTTTCCCCCTCCCCGTACTGAAGAACTGCAGCTGCTGTAGTATTACTTGTGATAATCCTAGGTGCTGGAGGAGATCCAGGTTGTGCCATATGATAGTCACTCTGTTCACTCTGTGCTATAGTATAGTGGTGTTTTTTTTTTTTTCTTCCCAGAAGAGAAAAGAGCAGAAAATTTAATGCTGTTCTTTGAAAATACAAGCATCTTTGCAGGGTATGACGGGCTGTGCTCAGCTGAGTGTCTTGTTTCTAGTTTCACTTTTACTGTCTTGCTTACAATTTTTAGGTGAATTGTCACAAGGGATTGATTAACTAGTTTATGTGCCACTTGGAATTCAGGTGGCCCCTTTCAGTCCCTAAGTTGATCAGCCAAATTTATGATGTTAACAATAATCTCTGATGTACTAGAATAAGCCTAGGCCCTTGATCTTTCAGACTGCTCAGCTTTTGATGCCATGTCTTTGAAGGGGCGTTGATATCTTCATAAATGTCAACAAAGCTGCACTTGGGGTGGTTTCAGCCTTCGATCTCTTGTCCTTCACTCTAAAAGTAGTCAGAGGAATTGAGTTAACTCTGATTTGCAGATGGTTTCTCTCACAAGAAATGTAAGGGTTTACTTGCCTGCTTAAATTATATATTTGAGGGACCAAAGGCAAATGAGATGCTCTCAGCTGGAATAATCAGTGTTCCACTGCATCTTTTATCTGACTTGGAAGCCATGACAGTCTCATACCATCTGCACACCAAATGTTCTGGTTCTTGACATTCTACATCAGTGCTCAAAAAGGGAACAAGTCCTCCCTTCATCACTGGGCTAAAGCATTAAATGAGATAAAGCTTCACAAAAATTGCTGCGTTGTCCTGTATTCTTTCCGCAAGATTTCTTTGATCTGTGTCAATTTCAACTATTTTGGTAGTAATTGTCTAACATCAGTTATTGTTTAAAATCTAATTTATCTAGTTGAATGCATCAGGAAAAAAAAAAGAGCTTTTGTGGGTGTGGGCATTTATAGGAATGCATTGGTCATCCTTATCCATCTCTATTTCTAAAAGAAACCATAATTTCCATAACTATGAAATTTATTCATTGTGCTGGAGAAGTCAAAACCACCTGTGTTGTTAATACTAATAATATCCAAAGTCTGTCAGTTACATCAATGAAAGAATGTAAGTACTCTCATAAGCAATGCAAATTGTAAAGCTTATTTCTTGGACTGAGCCATCATAGTTTGGCATAGTACTGTCTCCTTTTATCATTTGACATGTATTTTTTTAGTCAGCTTGAAGGCTGTGCTGTGGACCATTAGTGAAGCTGAATCAAGAAATGGATACTGGCCTACATCTCTAGGTAATTATTAGTTCATCAGTATAGATCCAGTAAGAATTAAACCTCTCTCATATTGTGGAGCTTTTCTGCATTTTCCTGCAGAACAGTATTTAAGGAGCACTTCTTACTGAATAGGCCATGCTTTGGATACAAATTACAGCTCAACCTACTGGTCTTTTAATTCATTGAGCTTCTATCTTTTTAAGGATGCAATAGCATTTTTTTTTTTTTTTTTAATCTTTAGGCTTACTGTATGGCATTAAATGATTTTGTCTTCAACTCTTTCACTGTTCTGTATTCTGTTGGTTTTGTGTTTCCTTACTGTGTCATTACTTATCTTAAAGCCAATCATAAATATAGACAAAGACTGAAGTGGAATAGGTGTTGGCATGTGGATGCTGGAACAGGCCTTGTAAGGCTGCTGGAGAGGCAGCCCCAGTGGTCAGTGTTTCTGAACCTTGCAGGAGGGCTGAATGCAGAACCAGATGGATTTGCCCAGTTTTAATCTTCAATCACTCTTCAGTTTCTCAAACTTAGTCCTGGTCTTCCCATCTATGAAATAATCATCAGAACTGAAGGTGACTATTCCAAGAAAGTTTTCTGGTTTTTGTTTGGTATTTACTTCAAGGTCTTTTTGCTAATGTTAATTTTCTTTTTTAACCTCACTGAGGGTATACTGACTTATTTCTAAGCTTACTGGAATCTCCGCTTTATTACGCAGAGTGGCCAACATTTTAATTTTTTTAATATTTGTTCCCACATTAGATCTCAATTCTTGTTCAATCTCCTCTCTCCTCTTTTCTTTATGAAGTACAAAAAAGGCACATGCACCCAGCGTGTTTGTGTTTCTGAGATGACAGAATGGCAGCGTATTGTCAATCCCCTTTGCAGCTGGCCAGGGACTGAGGTAGAATTTCCCTGCCAAATATAAAAAAGGTTGATATTCCTTGGTCTGTGAAGGCTATTGAGGAAGAGGAGAGTGAAAGGTCAGATTCAGATTTTTTTCTGGAAACTTGGCTGAACTCTTTACACTGCAAAGATTTTATTTACAGTTTAGCCTCTGTGCTGAGGACTGTTTTTTGTAGACACAAGCTGTGTCTCTGGTAGCAACCCTGTACTCTGTAGGAATCAAAGTGCAGTATGATGCATAGTAGGCCATAATTTGTTGAAGCAAGTGATATAACCAAAGTGTTCTGTGCCAGCATGTCTCATTTTTGACACGCTGATATGAAAAAGTAAAAGTACTTCCCCTATTCACTTGCTTTTGCTTAAATGTGTCTCTGCATTTACAAGCTTTTCAGTTGTGTTGCTCTCACTCCAGTGCAGCTCAGAGTCTTTTTCTTCTAAACTGGCAGTGAGAATAGTACATGGCAGTTACAAAATTCTCCCTGGCGTAATGGTGAACTGCAGAGTTAATTTAGTGCCTCACTGTGAAAGAAATTAATTTGGTGTGCCTAGACTGAATTAAACTTCATGTGTTCTGGTTGACAGCCAGCTCAAAATGAGCCAGCAGTGTGCCCGGGTAGCCAAGAAGGCCAACAGCATCCTGGCTTGTATCAGAAATAGTGTGGCCAGCAGGATCAGGGAAGTGATTGTGCCACTGTATTCAGCACTGGTGAGGCTGCACCTTGAGAATGGTGTGTTCAGTTTTAGACAGTTCAGAAGGAGACTGAGGTGCTGGAGTGTGTCTAAAGAAGGGCAATGAAGTTGGTGAAGGGTCTAGAGAACGAGTCTTGTGAGGAGCATCTGAGGGAACTGGGGTTGTTTAGCCTGGAGAAAAGGAGGCTTGGGGGAGACCTCGCTCTTGACAACTGCCTGAAAGGAGGTTGTATTGAGGTGGAGGTTGGTCTGTTCTTTCAAGTAACAAATGATAGGACAAGAGGAAATGGCCTCGTGTTGCTCCAGGGGAGGTTTAGACCGGATACTAGGAAAAAATGTTTTCATTGAAAGTGTTGTAAAGTAGTAGAACAGACTTCCCAGGGAAGTGGTGGAGTTACCATCCCTGGAGGTATTTAAAAGATGTGTAGCTGGGGTGCTTAGGGATATGGTTTAGTGGTGACTTGTCAGAGATATGCTAAAGGTTGGACTTGAAGGTGTCTTCCAGCCGAAATTATTTTATTATTGTGATATTTTTGAGATGAAATTTAACAGCTAAGGATTAAGTAGTGAATTTCACTCCACGCCTCCTACCCAAAGACAACATTATTTGGAACTGTTGTTAGATGCCAACAGTTCTATTGCAGCACAGTACTGTTTGAGATGATACTCACTACCGGTAGAGCTTTCAGAAGAACAAGGTCTGTCTACCAGTTCAGTTAGAGTGTTTGTTTTTGGTGGGATAATTGTATTCAGCAGTGACATAGGAACATGTATTTAACATAAAACAAAGACTCTGCATTCTTGTCCTCAGCTATTTCCAAAGAAGTTGCATATGAAGCCCCAGCTTGGGCAGAAGACGTGATGTATTTAACAGTAGCTGGAACAGGCTGGACATTGCTAGGTCCTGCAGAATCAGCGTGCAGGGGAAGAGATCTAGGACTAAGGAAGACCAGTGCCATAAATTTATATTTAAAAACTAGTCCTTTGTGTTTATTTTTTTTACTGTTTGCATGGAGTTTGGGATGCTAAGACAGCAAGAGCCTCAATTTTTGGTGGACTCTGATGGGTGCACAGACTTAGAAAGTGGTATGGTGTCAAATGTGTCCAGTGCCTTGTATTTTCTTTGCATGATAGTTGCACCCTTAAGCAGTAATAGAGGTTCTAGCTGGAACAAAACACTCTAGAAAACAATCTATTGGTAAATAGTGCATGATCTGCAGTATTTGGCTTATGCTGACCATGACTAGTAGTACCCTACTATATATATATATATATATCTGTGTCTCCCTCTCTCTGCATGTATATGTATAATACTTGGCTTCCAAGCAGTGCTTTAGGTCAGAGTTATGCTGAGGAAATCAAAAGGTGTAGAAACCCATGAATTTTGCAGAGCCTCCACAGTTCTGAGATGGGATCTTGTCAGCCATAATCAATGCCTTGTGTAGCAGCTCCTGACCATGGCTTGTTGCTTTAAATTGGGATTTAGATTTGAGTTAGGTCATCTAAACCTGCAAGAGCCAAATGTTGTAATGGACCATGCCGTTCTTGGATTTGGTTGGAAAAGGACAAAGCTTTTGGCTTTTTTTTCCCCTGGATTGAATTAAGATTTGGGAATAAAGGATTTGAAGAGTGCAGGAGAGAGGAGAGGGGCTGCCTGGATTATTTTTGTTTGTGTGGGTACTACAGAAGCGACAAAATTAGGAACAGGGCTGATGTTGGTGTTAGTTTGTGCTTTATGGACTTATTTAGTGAAGCAGGGAGCAATATCCAGGTTAGGGATTAGGTTACTTTGATGTCTGCGATGAGGGTCTGAGCATTTAAAGCTGTGGGAGTGCAGAGTACTGTCAGATCTTGCAGTCTGAAGAGCTAGGTAGGAGACTTCTGTAGAAAGTGCTGTGTTACTGCAGCTTTTTTCTTCATGGTGGTAGCCTTCTTGGTGCAGGCTTTTTTTTACCTCAAGCCACTGTGGATTAATAAGTGTAATTTTGGAATCCAGAATTGTGACTTGTCTAATTGCAAAGACAACGTGAATGTTAGGATTTAGCTGAGTTGTGAGACTCTAGAGATTAAGAGGTTCCTTATTTGCCATATTCTGTCCAAATTTCAAGTACTTTTCTTGATATTTTGGTAATTCAACAGAAACAAATGAAAGATTTTGTGGTGATGGCAGGTGCTGACAAAAATGGGTATCTTGCTGAGAGTGCTTTGAATATAAGGTTAAAGATAGAAAGGAACAGTAAATTGACCACTTATGCTTTCCATGATTCACACAAATTAAAGATAGTAAATACTTCCTCTCAAAGCAGACATGATTTGACAGTATCATAGAGTAAAACTTTGGAAGCTACTGTAAGTATAACGCGGGAAGGTGCTATATGTGTTTGTCATGTTAGACAACATGAACTTGGTTAGGCAGCTTTGGCCAGAAGAAATAAGTACTATGATTTTTCAGGAGGGGAAAAAGATCATTTAATTTTGTACAGCCACAGCACTAATTGTGTCTGCCAGATATAGCTGCTTTGCTTGTCTTGAAAAAAGAGTAAAAGCAGATGAAAATTTATTAGAAGAATTCCAGTCAATGACTGGATGATAAACAATTGTCTAAGGAAGTTAAAAACCCTTGCTTTTCTTTTACCTACCATTCTTTCTTCCTAAAAGCAGTATGCAAGGAGCTGTACTTCATAAGCACGTGCTAGGAACCAGCTGAAACACACTCCAGTGTATTGATGAAAACATGCTTGTTTGTCACTGGTGTATTAATGCTTTTGAAATGCTACTCTTTGTTTCCAGGCCTTTTTGCAAATGTGCAATCTGCCAATCCAGGTGGTTTGCAGGGCAAACGCTGAGTACATGTCCCCATCTGGTAAGTGTCGCCTTCATTTAGATTACTACGTTATACCTTCATTTTGATACCATGGCAACTGTGCCTCATCTTGCTGGTAACAGTCGGTCAGTGCTGTCTGTGGGTTGCCTTCCCCCCTCCTCTCCAGTGCAGTTTATCCTCTGCAAACAATTAAAACAGTCACATGCAAAGTAATGTTGGCACTGCTTGTAACCATGCCTGTGATTGTGGTACCTATATAAAGTGTTCAGACAGTTCACATGCCTGGTGGAAACCACTCAGAGGCATTTGAGAGGTTGTGTCCTGAAGCAGAAAGATGCATATTTCTCACAGTGGCTGTATTCTGCATCCAGGGAATATTCCAGTGAATGCTGTTATACTGCTGGGGTAAGACAGCAGGGAGAAAGATTATCTTTTGTTACCCTGTCTGGGAGATGATAGCCAGAATGTTCATACACAAGAAGACTGAAGTGAGCATTGTCACTGTTAAGAGTGGTAGGTGATTTTTAAATCTTCCTCTCACCCATGACACTGTTTGGGAAAAAAATCCAAACTCATAAAAAAAGTATTAGAAGGGTACATCTCCTACCTTTTGCTGGAGATGACTCTTTGCTTGAAAATGTCCATAGGCTGGCTTCAGAGGGTTACCTAAGAATCAGAGGGGATTGCTGAATGCAGGGCACAGAAGTTTGGCAATCCTTACACTCTGTCCCAGAGTTTAGTTGTGTGAGGAGATACTTATTTACTGATTAACTGGCTCTGGCTGATGACTGCTGCATGGAAGTGCCTGTTAGTATATGTTTGCCAGCTGTATGGGTTCTGCTACTGCTACAGATATTTTGGTCCAAGCACTAGAATTACACTATTTAAAAAAACCCCAGCCATGCAGCAGTGAAGAACTAACAAATTATGGAGATATATAAATCATTTCTTAGTAAATAAAGGTAGTTTTGAAGGGCTGAATCCATGTGCAGAGGAGCATCTTGCCTAAATAGAGGAGCATCTTGCATGTGCAGGAGTAGGACTGATGAAAGTTGTGCGCTCTCATTTCTCTGCCACTCACACCTCATGTCCACACTAGCTGGCATCTGATACTGTAGTTTGGGTCTGAACACTTCATTCTTCTGCTGAAAACAAGGAGCACAAGAGGGAAAATGATACTGCTTCAATTTTAAGCATAGGGAGAAATATATGTATTGTTTTCACCCTTACTCCTGGAGTCTTGATTATTATTATTCACTTGCCCATTTCCTTTCCTTGTTCTTTAATGATAACTCAGACAAGGTTTTAATTTGTTCACTTCTCTCTCCCCACCACCCTCTGTCACACAACAGCAACAGACAAAGTTCTACATTTCTTCATTTTGGGGGGAAGGTTATTTATCTCATAGTTGTCATAGTGATGAAACACGTTATGAGGGAGTCAGAAGTGTGATACCAAAGGATTGTTTTAGTGTGTGAAGTACAGTCTGGCTGAAACCACTGAATTCTGCAGCACAGAGAGGTATGCATTTCCTTCTGCAACATGCAGCGTGTGGATGCAGATGAAGCCTTTGTGGGTGTCATGCACTTCATCCTTAGGCTGGTTGAGCCAGTGAGAATTGAATCTCATGATAAAAACAATGACTGAATCCGCTGGTAGCGTGAACACAGAGCCAGGCCGAACAGTAGTTTTTTTGTGTTTTGGTGGAAAGAGTGAATGTATTGCTAATGACACCTTTGGAGTCAGGTAGGTACTGATCTTGTTCTTTGGGATGTCTATTGAGAGCAGAGTTTGCCCACAGTGAGAGGTGAGAAAGTAAAAGGGTGCCATGCCCCACTGCACTGGGCAGGTTCATTTACTGCCTTTAGGCTCGAGGATGTCTTCAGTAATAAAAAACATCCACCATTTATCCGTATTTTACAGATCATTTCAATCATGTAAATAAGCCTAAAAGATAACAGGTCTTAGATAACAGGTTGGTGTTTGTCACTTGCACTTGGGTGAAGATTTGCAGGACAAGCAAGCTGGTTAGGGTGGATTAGAGCAGTAGCCCTCACCTTCACCTGTTGAGAAGGGGCATAAGGCAACTTCAGTCATGCTTCATGGCTTGCTGTGTCTAACAGGGCTTCCTCTTGTATCTCTGCCTGCCTTAAAGCTTTGGCTCAGTTCTGTGTGTAAGAAAATTTACCAAGCAGAGATAGTGGTGTGTACAGCCTTGGGAGCCCTTCACACCCCTACAAGTTCCACCAGTGACACAGCCATCTCCTAGTCCCCTCTTGAGGGAGGACTGGTGGTTTTTGGCTTTACTCCATGCTGGACCCTTAGCTTCATAGACTGAATGTTGAGCCTTACTAGTATTAAGCTTTAACCCCATTTTGCTTCCATGATGACGAAGATGCTTCTTCCCCCTCCCAGCCCCCCCCAGATCGTGAAGCTGTGGGTTTTATACCAAGAACCTCTTCCTGACCCCAGGACTGTGGTAGCTCAGAAATGCCAGCTCACAACTAGAGAGTGAAAGCCCCTGCTGCCTGGCCCAGTCGTTGGAAATCTGAATGACTGGGGGAGGGAAAGTCAAGACCCTGCCTTGCTGAGTGTGCATTTGCACTTCCCCTGTTTGCTTTCCTGGGCACAGAGCCACATCTTCCGTCATCCTTTCAGCAGCCTTTTCCCTGCCAGTGGGTTGGAAGGGAGGGTGGGAATGCGTTGTGTTGTGAAACAAGCCAAGGGCTCTGTCTGCTTTCCTGGGATTTCCCAGCTGTACTTCAGAGAAACATTGAATTAACTTTTTCCAGCAAAGCAAAATCCGTTATTGAAACTCGAGTCAATAGATCTCACTCAATAACTGAAATACACAATTGCAAGTACTGCATGTAGAAGATGTTCAGGAGGACATGTTTGTTACTACAAACGTTCACTGGGCGAGCTGTGTATGTGAGAGCTTTACCTGTGTTCATCTGGAAAAAACCCAGTGATGTTCAGGTGTACCTGTAATACTTAATTGTTTTTGAAAATTGTAAGTCATGTTTTACGGTTAAAAAAAAAGCCCTTACTAAAATATATTTCTCATTTTACAGGCAAAGTACCCTTTATTCATGTGGGAAATCAAGTAGTATCTGAACTTGGGCCCATTGTCCAGTTTGTAAAAGCCAAGGTAATAGTACATTGTTCTCATTGATCAGTGAAGAGCATGTTTGTCCTGCTTAGCATAGGGCTGGAATGCTCTTCTGGAATGTTGCTTAATTTGTTAGAACAGTGTAGAAATCTAGTGCTGTTTTAAAAGAAAGATATCCCAGAGTAGGAGTTTGTTGAGGTGAAAGTGTCTTTCTTTGTCACTTACTCAAATTCTGGAAGTAAATTCTCTGCAGGATAGCTGCATACCAATGCTAGTTTCTGAGACTGTTTTTCTGCGTGCCCTGTCTCTAGCTCTCAGATCTCTTAAACCCAGAACTGTCTGGTTTAAATCCTGAAGTGTCACTCTTCCCTATAATTTAAAAAATGCTGTCTTTTCACTGAGCAGTAGATAAAGCTGTGCTAGGTGGAAATTTGTGTTTTCTTCTTGCCACTAACTGGGAGGCTGTATGCTCAAACTGCATTCATCTCTAACTGGTAACAGTTTACATTTCTTGTAGTTTAGCTATGTTACATTACCACTATTTATTTTTAGTTATAAAGGATACTGTACATAAAAATTGCATATGTAATTTGTTATAGAACTGTGTAAGAGTTCAGGATCTGAGCCAAAGCTTACGGACTTCAGAGGTCCTTGGATCAGACACTGGTGAATATTCCAATATCCCTTCTTACATGTGTATCTTTTTTTTTTTTTTTTTCCCCCCCATTAGGGCCATTCTCTCAGTGATGGGTTGGATGAAGTCCAAAAAGCTGAGATGAAAGCCTACATGGAATTAGTCAATAATATGCTCTTGACAGCAGAGGTACAGCAAACCATAGTAACTCCACAGACTTACCTAAGTGACTATAGGTAGAAAGCTTTAGGATTTTTCTTAGTACTGGAAATACTGCTTGTTCTTAGATTACATCATCACCTTTTGAGGTGAAAGGAGGCAGGAATAAATTCTCTACCCTGTAGATTACTTGCTGAAATGTTCCTGTAGACACAAGCCTCATGTATGATTCCCCTAAGCTAACTGAAGTGTGTAACAAAGTTGTAGAAGTAACTGGAAAATGCCCGTGGTTCCTGGGATCCTACCTCAACCCACAGCTGGCTGGGCACCCCACTATCACCTTCCACACTGTGTGTGTTCACATGCAGGGATCCCCTGCAGTTTGTGTTGGTGGCCAGTTAATGTGACTCAATCCCAGCGTGGGAACAGTGTTGGAAATGCCAGCAAGCTGCAGGTGGCTGAGGAGCTGAGGGCTGGTAACCTGCCCGCTGAGTTGTGTGCAGCATGGGCAGTGGGAGTGGGCTGCTGGTCTTGGCTGGGTCCTGGCACTGGAAAAGTAAAGACTAGCAACTGGGCTTTTGCCTTTCAGTTTTAATTTATTTTCTACATTCAGAGGTCTAACAGAAGAAATTAAATGGAAATTTAACCTAATACAGAAAAGAAAATTCTACTAGTGAAAAATGATTGTCTCTGTATTCTCCTTTATTAGGAAGTTTTAGTAAGTGTTCTTTCTATTTCTAGCTCTATCTCCAGTGGTGTGATGACGTTACAGTAGAGGAGGTGAGTGGTTCTGCAGCATTTATCTTAATGAAAATTTAATGAGAAAACACTTTTCTCACAGTCACAAGTCCCTACTCATAAATGAAACATTGAGGTTTATACCATTAGTGATACAGTCTTTTCACTTTAATTTTGCTTGCATATGTATTTTAGGGAACTTGTGTCATTGCTGGAGGTAGCTGGCTGCAGAATAGATACAGGTTTTGTATATGTTTCTGAAGTAACAGTTTTAAATGGTTATGCTGCAAAATACAAATTCTGTGCAAATAGTTACACCATATCACATAGCTCATTTTTTCTTTTGCAGATCCCTTTCTGATATAAATATTTGATTACTAGATATTTTGTGCATAGAGGTATCTGTAATTTGTTATATGATAACACAGTACCTTTCTGTTTGTAAACAAAGATTACTCACCCGAGATATGGCTCCCCTTACCCGTGGCCTCTTAACCGCATTTTGTCCTATCAGAAGCAGTGGGAGGTAAGGCGAAAGATGAAAGCCATTGGATGGGCTGGAAAAACTCTTGAACAGGTCAGTATGAAAAATAAAGCTTATTTTTTTACCCCAATTTATTTTATTTTATTTCCAAAGGCTTTGGAGTGTAATGCTTTCTTGAAACAGGTGCAAAAAAATTACATTCCATACTTAAAACATGAACTGGAGTCAGGTATTTCCCTTCAGCAGCAATAAAAGTGCAACCCAATGAGGTGTGAAGAAGGTGGTTTTACTATGAATGTACAGCCCTGGTGACATTAGTTTAGGCTGTAGTCCTGAAAAGGGGTTGTTAATAGGCCCAATTTGCAGGATTGCGGCTTCTCTTGTCAGAGGTCTGAAAAAAAAAGAAAAGCAAAGCAGTTTTGAAGTATAAGTTAGTACTTTTTGTTAAGCTAAGTTATAAATGTTATGGGAAGTACTTAATCAGAATTGTTTTACATCAAATGCTAGATTAAGTAACACTTTGCCACCTGTCTACTGTGTAGGTTTGACTGACTTTAACAGCTTCTGATGTTCCAATGTTGTATGTGCCTTGTTCCCACTGTCAGTGCAAATAGAGTAAGGAGGTTATTTTTTGCAATCTTGGTATTTCCTGACAATATGGATCTTTTATCTCTTGTGTGTTTTGATAGGTGCTTGAAGACGTAGATCAGTGTTGTCAGGCACTCTCCCAGAGATTAGGAACACAACCATATTTCTTCAATAAGCAGTAAGTTACTCTTTACTGAAATATTACATCCAGGAATGCAAGAGATATATATCCACATATAAAAAAAAAATCTGTCTATATGGAAAACTCCTGTTCTATTTTAATGCTACATGGTTAGTTGAAGAAATAAAAATGTATGACTGGAATAGAAACATGAAATTTCAGAAGTAATTAATGGTTTTAAAAGGAAAGTGTCTGAAGTTTCTGTTATGATGTTTGTGTTTTGTTGTTTTGTGGTTGTTTTTTTTTTTTTAATATGATTTAGTTTTACTCCATCTTCTCTTCTCTGCCGTCTACCACAATTTAGGTAGGCTGAAAATGTACACCTTTATACAGTT